>BGPR01013376.1:0-10545 GCA_013235015.1 Araneus ventricosus
TTTTTTGAAAAATAAAAAATATTTTTGTGAAAAATAAAAATATTTTTGTGAAAAATTCTTTTATCATGTAAAACCTTCAATTTTAACAATCATATTTCTATATTCTACGTTTAATATCAAAAGTGTTTCATTGAACCAAATATATGCAGTAATTTGATATAATACTGAAAACAAATATTCGTATATATATTTTGTGCAATGCCTCATCCAAAAACTTTTTAAGAAGAAGTCAGATAAAAGAAATAATAGTGGTTTATTGTTAAAAGTATTCTGAAGCATTGGAACTTTCTGATAACTAAACACTTATTTATGTAAAAATGCATCTTCACTTTTAAAATCGATTTGATATAGAAAAGTAAGGATACCTAATACTGGGAAAATTTTCGAGAATCGTTGTTTGGCTGTGGAAAAATCTTAAAAAGGGACCATTTTTATAAAATTAAATTTTATAAAAGGGCCGTTTTTACGAATTTGAATTTTTTGAAGAGGCCGTTTTTATGAATTTCAGTTTTGTGAGGGGATCGTTTTCATGAATTTGAATTTTGTGAAGGGGCCGTTTCTATGAAGTGGAATTTTGTGAAATTTTCGCCTGGATCGCCCCATGTTTTTAATAACTACAGCCACCATGATTCGGAAGTTTAGGGGCACGGGTGGAAAGAACTTTAGTTGGAACCTTGCATAGTTCAATAAAGGTATTAACAAGAACATGTAGCCTATAAATTGCAAAAAAGCGTAGCCATTTTAACATTTTTATGGTAATATTCATATTCAGAACATCGAATTCATTAAGAATTAAGTATTTTTATATCGTTAGGGGCCGTCCACAAATGATGTCACGCTTGAAGGGGGGAGGGGGTTCGTAAAATTGTGACAGTTTGTGACAAGGGAGAGGAGCGGGTACCAAGAAGTGTGACATCACACATTTTGGTTAAAATAAAAATATTTAAAATCAGCAGATTAAATTTTGAAGTTATTTTGAAATTACCAGAATTTGAGGGTATTTTTTTAATCGGGGCTAAAATAGCTTTCATGTGATTTTGTTCACTTATATTCCTTTATTTTCAAAAAAAGCATTCAGGGTAGGTTCTGAGAATATGGTAGCTGTAGAAATTATTCACCATTAGAAGAAAACCTCCCCCGTCACACCCTAGAAATTTCCAGCAAAAGATACGTCGCATCCACCTGGGTGAGTGGTAGAACTGGTAGTAGCACAAACAAGTTGATCTTATTGAGGCGTTTTTTTCTTAAATTCAATCTGTTTAAGAGCATAAAGTAAAGATAAGATTTAAAGCAAAATATATGAAATTCCATTTCAAATTCCAAAATACTACTGTTTTCAATTGCTCTTTAATATTAATATTTTATTACTATTGTATATTAATTAGGTTTTTTGTTTTAAACCTTATTTCATACAAAATAAGTACACATAAAATCATTATTATTGTTATGCTCACAAATGTCATTAAAACACATACTTAAAGTTCAAAATTAAAATTTGATATATGATCGATAACATAGTGCTTTGTTTCTGAACTGCAAGTGTTTATGTAATATAGCGTGACATGTGACAAGGAGTGGGAGGGGGTATGGTAAAGTGTGGCACTTTGTGACAAAGGGAGGAGGGGGTCATGTCATTCTTTAAAAATTATTTGTAATTTATGGAAAAAATTAAAAATCGTTTGGTTCACTTGGTATATTCATTTTAATTAAACATTTCAGATGGCAAAGGGATTTTGATTATTAGATTTTATATAAAAGTAATTTTTACATTAAAATTATAACAAGTAATATAAAAAAAATTTTAAAGTCAATTCCTACTTTAATAATTAATAGCTTTATAGTTTTCAAGATATAATGAAAAACGTACTGCGCATGCACAAAGATATGGCTGAAATATGGGGGTGCTTCGATGATCCCATGGGCCAACCATATACCCAAGAACCAAATCTGTAATGTTAATAGTTTGCGAAATATAATGAAAAACGTGCTGCGCATGCGTCATGCAAAATATGAAATGACAGACAAACAGACAGACAAGAAAGCGAATTAATATTGCATTGTCATCTAGTTGTGAGCTCTGTTTAAAGTTTCAAATCTCCAGCTCATCGGGAAGTTAGTTTAAAATCGATTGCAAAATTTGAACAAGATATAGGGAGAGTGTGAACTAAGAGTAGGAACTGAAAATCATGAAAATATTTTACCCCAAGCAGCAGGGCGCCATCATGTGCTACTATGCGGACGAAGTCGCGGGCATCAGCTAGTCAAAACTAAAAACAAGAAAGTGAAATAATAATCAACTTACGTTTTCGGGTCGTTGTCAAACTTTCTGCCGCAGGCGCAATAGATGCTTTTACTTGGATACGTGCAAGAAGGTACCAAATTATAATATTTGCAATATTCCTGGCATTTTTGGTCACCTACTGGGCAGGAATTTAGGAAGTCGCACATACAATTCCAGTAGTAGGAACCATCGGGATTTGGCTTGGTTTGAGTGCATATTCCATACTGAATTGGAGCGCCAAGACTATAATTACTTAGTTGTTGTCGCAGTTCTAGTTGAGAGTTGAATCAGAGCAGTTTCCTCTTGACTGACCTAAAACTATATCAAATATAACAAAATAAAAAAGTAATAATAATAAGTAACATTTATATGAACATACAGGGTGGCCATTAATTATTGGTTCCGTTCCTAAAATTAAACCAATAATTAAAAAACTAATGATGTTA
This sequence comes from Araneus ventricosus, assembly GCA_013235015.1. Taxonomy (NCBI): domain Eukaryota; kingdom Metazoa; phylum Arthropoda; class Arachnida; order Araneae; family Araneidae; genus Araneus; species Araneus ventricosus. The sequence goes on from BGPR01013376.1 coordinate 2,728, forward strand.
CAACTGTGTTTTTTTAATGAGAGAGCAAATAAAAACGGGTTTTTTCAGGCGGATGCGTTACGGCGATTACGGCGTTCTAAATTTGCTACAGCGAGAGATTTCCATCGAAGTGGCTATTGATCAGCAGAAGCTGGTGCGAAAACTATTCAGTTTTCGGATTGATTCAATAAATTAAAGAGCGTAAAATTCCCTGCAACTATATACTTATGTTTTTCTTCTAGCTGCAACAGTTTCGCAGATAATGTCTCTCAAAAATGGGAGATGTCCAATAATTAACGACCAATTAGACCACCGTAACATCGCGTTACCTATCTGAAAAAATCTTTTCAAAATGCGCTCTCATTTGAAAACAAAAAACCGTAGTTGTAACGTTATTAGTTTTTAAAATGGGTCCAATAATTTATGTCCACCCTGCATAATCCTATCCTCAACTTTTCTATTCAGGAAGTTAAAATGGATAGTTTACAAACTTTAACTCTTTAATCCCGAGGCGGCTTTTTTCTTCTAGCCCCTTTAAAACAGGGAATTTTCGACAGGAAGCGACATCAATTGGACTCGGACAACCTGGGTGGTCATTTGGGACCGCTCCATCCAAACCATCAACAAAACTGGTACTGCTCCAGGTATTCTACGGCTTACACATCGCTGGCAAAAAGTTGTATGCAACGCAAGCGACTACATCGAATAACTATAAAAGTTTCAAGCAAGTATATAAGAAAGTTAGGAGGTATCCTACGTCGGTAGTCGACTCTAGAATGCGAGGACTACTGGATGTCACGTTTCCACAATTTACCTACATGTTCAACTGACTTGAACAAGACACGAACACACTAAATAACGATTTTAAACTTTAACAAACATAACAAATGGTTAAAAGCAAAATTAACTTAACTCTTTAATCTCGAGGCGACTTTTTTCTTCTATTCCCTTTAAAACCGGGACTTTTGGGGAGGATACGATATCAATTGGACTCTCCCACCCTGGATGGTCACCCCGCCACCCCACCCTTGCTATAACCTTCCCTTAAGGCACACGGAAATGGGCTGTGATTGGCAAGAATAATTGGACCCCCACCGCGCTTATCTCCTAAGCGATCTCCGAACCTCACCTCCCTCAAAAGAAGCCAACCGCCTCAGACCGGCCTTCGTCGCTGTTAAGGGGAAATTTTTAGACCGTCTAGCTCGGTGTGGGAGGGTTAAGGGTAGGTCAGGCACGCAGAAACAAGTCATTTTCGCAATGAAACTTGTGGTCTGAAATACAAAGGGGATTCGCTGCAAGGAGCTCTTTGTCAGTGAATTAAGCAAAAGAAGATGACAGATTGAATGAAACGCAAATTTGCAATAGCACAAGAACACAGTTGCGTGAAGAACAACATGCGAGGCGCGTATCGTTTCAGACGGCATGTCCTTTGAACACTTAGCTTAACCCTCCGTCGGGCGTAATACTCTCACTGACGAGTTCCGGCGCGATCTGCCTGACAGGCATAGGTAAATAATGTGGTAATTAATAATGTTAATACCCATCTATATATACAATTCTCTTACGTGGCGACAAAAAAGGGTCGAGTTTCTTAATTACCGTTTGGCAACAGCTCGCAAGTTTTATTTTGTTTACGTTCCATTCGACGATTGTAACCTGATTTGATCCGAGACGACGAAATTTTTCAAAATGAGTTTAAGTCGGGCAGATTCAATTATAAATCGAAATCGTCGAAAAAGAGAACTGTTGAGCAACTGAAACTGTTGAGGAATCTTTCCTAAAACGATCCAATCTAGATGTACAAAATGGAGTCAAGCGTTTTTGTGTACGGTTCCCGAGCTATAGGAACATAGTTGACTATGATAGGACTCTTTTCTTTCATCCATGTAGCGAGATTTTCTGATCATTATTTCTGTGAAAAAAACATGTTTAAAATTTTGGTGCCAAAAGCAAGAATTTTAGAATTTTTTTTAAATTTTGAAAAAAGGCTGTTTTGTTAATGTTATAAAGGTAAAAAAAATATTTGGGGGTTATAATTTTGAATAGTAAATCTAAACATATTTAGAGCCATTTGTAACTTGAAAGTGTCACTTTTAAGCAAAAAGTTTGTGATATGGGTTAACTCATCTTTCGAAAACTTAAATTTTCTGAGGTTCTAACACATAAATATCTACCCTGCGAGAAAAGTTATAACGTTCTTGGCTAAATAATTATTGCAGTGAATGTGTATACATGTGGCGAAGCTTTTCGGATCATAATTTCTGTGGGGGAAAAAGCATGTTTAAAATTTTGGTGTCAAAATCGAGAATTTGAGAATTTTTTCAAAATTTTGAAAAAAGGCTGTTTTGTTAATGTTATAAAGGTAAAAGTAAATAATTATTATGGGTTATAATTTTGAATAGTAAATCTGAACATATTTAAAGCTATTTGTCACTTTATAGTGTCCTTTTTAAGCAAAAAGTTTGTGAAATGGGTTAACTCACATTTCGAAAACTTAAATTTTCTGAGACATATAGTTTTAACACATAGATATCTACCCAGCGAGAAAAGTTATATATTTCTTCGCTAAATAACTATTGCAGAGAGTGTGCATACATGTGTCGAAGTTTTTCTGAGCAACAATTCATTGAGAAGTGTGGATATTTAGAAGTTTGTTGGAATGAAGTCATTGCTAATGAAACTGTTGAAAAAACATTCATTTGTGTTTACCAAGAAGTTTTAAGTGCCTGATTCTGATTGATTGTTGATTTTAATTGCTTTTGCCTGATTTTAATTGCCTGATTTTAATTGTAAACATCTTATCATACATTTTAGCATTCAAATTTCTTTTTAACATTTACATATATGTGGTATAGAGATAAATTTTAATTTTATAATTTGATTATTTAGTTTAGACTTTAGTTAGAACTTCCTGCTATTCAACTAATTTAAGTTCACTTTTTGTTATTAACGTATTTATAATTTCCTATTACTAGCAGGTACTCATAACTATACAGCGAGCTAGGATAACGCAGTGAGATCTTAAAAGAATCACAGTGTGATTCTTGGGGGTTGACGAGCGGAGCGAGTAGGGGGTGTAACCCCCTAGTAAATTTTAATTTTAGCATTCTCAAATTAATCACTGACCTTCGTGGGGAGACTGAAAGAATCAGTGGGAGTGGTCTCCCCTAACCTTTCTCGTATACTTTCTAAGTGGAGATTCGTCAAAATCTCGAGTTCGAATTTTTTTGACGATTGCAATACTTTCTCTCTGTATACTTCGTATACGAGAAAGTGAAACAAACAACCAAACCTGAAATCAAATATCTGTTGCCAAGTTTCAAAAAATATTACTTTGAAACAGTAAAAAAAAGTTGTAAATAAAATTTACAACAATAATAGATTGCTACTAGTACGCATGCGCATGAGAATCGGATTAAAAGAAATTGAATATGCAATTTTATCATTTAAATCATAACAAAGCTTGGATATAAACGTAAAACATGTATTTATGAAGTGATGAAATAAAAATGAAAATGTCAAGAATATTTTCATTTTAGTCATTTCCCCCAAAATATGAAATCATTTTGTGAAAAAAAACCTTACGGGTTAGAAAAAAAATGAATTTCATTTTTGAAATCAGCACTCAAAATATTATAAAAATCAGTTATCAAAAGTAAATCAATTTTCAAAAAGTATATTTTTGCAGGCCTGTGTTAAAATAAAGGAATCCTGTGACTTCTTTTTAGCTTTTCACGCGATTAAACGTTTTTTTTTTTAAATTAAAATAAGAATTTAACCAAAAAATTTTTCAAAACCGTTGAAAGCTAAGTTTCTCCATAAAATATTAATATTGTTTAGCCTTCCAGATTCATAAGCAGAAGTGCTTGAACTGCGCATGTGCAGTGGAAACATAATTTTAAACTATTAAAAAATATAGCTATTTAACTATTTATCACAAAAGCCTTCACTAAAATCTTCCTTACGCTTCACAGCATTTGCGAGCACAATTTGAAGAAATTCTATTCATTTATTTAGATTTCTATGGTGTACAAAAACTTGAAGCTTTAGTTTTATTAATATAAACAAACGCTCTATACAGCCAACGAGCGAACTGAGTCTTTCTTAAGATATCTTGACTACCTAAAATAATGCGAAAACCTTCTATATCAAAATGTAGCAAAAGAACTCTTTCTTCATACTTACCAAAGTTTGTTCTTCCCCTGTCTGTATGAGATATAAAATATCCTATATTTTGCAAGGTCTTAAATAGTCCTGACCTATTCCCAAGTTTTCTAATAATATCCCACGAATTCCAACAAGTGCGTTTCTTTATCAGCTGTGCAAATACTTCAGATGTCAGATTCTTGATAGTCTCTTTGATCATGCAAAAGATTTAAATTTCTATAAATTGTCAACAATCATCTATGGTCATGCGAGATTTGCCTGCCAGACGATAAACTGTCTTTTTGAGTCACAATATGTACCAGAAAAAAACCGGAAATGTCCAGTTCGTAAGCTGTGTCAAGTCTTCGTTGAAATAATGCGACACACCTTACTTAAAAAGAAGGTGTCCCGCCAGGATAGTCTAGTATATTTTAAAATTGCCAAATGTCAATTGCGGAATATGTGATGCAACATTTACATTATGTCGCACAAAATGGTAATGGAAAGCTATGATTGGGAAAATATTTGTTGTGGCAATTAGCAGCCGAAAACGTAACGATATAGACAGAAACGTCATTGTCTGAGATAAAATAATCTTCGACGAGACTTAGATCGTTGCAGCGCGAAGAAAAAGATTTTCGGGTTGTAGCCAAGGTCATCACGCAATTTCCAAACCAAAATGCTTTGATTTGGTGACACGTGGATTTTATAATGTTTCTTTCATACCATGAAATGTCATTCCAGAAGGGTAAGTAGAAATTCATTAGTTGGAGATGTATATGATAGTGAAAAATTGAAACAGTTCGTTGCATGATTTTCACTTTGTTTTTCAAAGTCATTTTGTATTCCATTACCAATGTTAAAGATCAAAATGTTTAGAAACATTTATTCTAAATTGAATTTATTTTAAAGAAACCACACGTATACTTTCACATAACCTGTGGTCAAAACCCTTTTACCACAGTTACAGTTACATAACAAACATTCTTGAATGACTTCAACGAAACCTAGAAGCAGAAAAGACAGCTCTTCTAAAAGTGTCCAAATTCATATTTTCAGCTTCCAGTTTGTTCTTATTCCCTTTTGATTTCCTAACCTTCGAAATATTTTAACCTACCAAAAGCGACTTTTACACCTCCCTAAAATTATAAACATTATATAGTGAAGACAAATTGTTTATTCAGTTTCAAACTTTTCGATCTTACGGTAACTGGACTTTCTACAATTTTTAATTCTAGCCACGATAGTTTGCATATAAATAAGTGTATTTAACACATTAAGAGCCAAGACTGTTTTGGCGTCATTTCAATTTAATCAGCAATATCCGATTTCATCGATATACTGGCGGCATCGAACAGACAAAAGAAGACAGTTTTGTGTCTCCGTCTTTTTTATAAGGCATGTGTCGGACTGCCCAGGTGACTGCCCGATGACAAGTGGGCCCCCTTGCGCATAAAATAATGTAGATCCCAGGATATTTGTGCCGGGATGAAAGAGAGGGGGAGAGAAGAAGAGAAGAGCATATTCAGGCAAGTTTTCCTGCGCCTTTTCTAAACCAAATAAACAAAATAGAAAATAGTTTTATGTTACCAACAATCAACTTCTTCTGTACAAAGTTGGGGCAGCCATGAGAACTCAGGGTTTTTTTGCTCTCTGAGGCCCGACATTTCGGAAGAAGATGTAACGCTCCATTTGCATGAGGATTACACTACTTAAGAAAGGAATGGCTAAAGCGCACACTTTTTAGATGACCACTGCTTTCTTTTTTTCTCCCTGCTCCTGCATTTAACTGTCGCTAAGTTTACGGACCAGCTTCATAACAACTGAAAAGAGAATTCGTTCATCTTCTAAAATGTAACAAACATCGTATTTTCAAATAACTAATATTGTTACAAAGGGACATAAAAAAATCACGTAATTTAACCACCAAAAGCACATCTCTGAAAAGGGGAACTCAAGTACTCCCATCTTCTTTTAGATTGATACACTGTATGGCCAAAAGTATCCGGACACTTTCATATTTTCACATTCTCTCAACTTGCTGAGGGAAATGCACCAATCACATCACCCAGAAGAATTCCCGAAATTAACCTGAAGGTTACTGCCAACGTCAACCAAACACTGAAGGAAATCTGCCAGCAATTTCCTCAAACCGAGAACAGACTGCAAAAGGACTTTATCAGGATTCGGGCTGACTCTGAAGAAAGCAGAGAAAAAAAATCATAAAATTCCTGAAAGAGAAAAACTTGGAATTCGTGCTAAGCGAAGCCTACGAAGATAGACCCCTGAAAGTAGTCATCCGGGACCTTCTACGTGAAATGGACAAACAAGAAATCCAACAATGCCTCGAAGAAAAAGGATTCAAAATCGTACGGATTACTCAGATGAAAAACTTTAGAGAGAAATCTCTTCTCCCACTATTTCTGACTGACGTCAAGAAAATTGGTAATTACACCAATATTTACAACATCAGGGAGTTATGCTACTACAGGATAAAAGTGGAACCTTATCGCAAAAGGAAGAAAGCGACGATCTGTTTTAACTGTTCGGGATTTTTCCACTCAGCAAGGAATTACCACATGCGTCCCAGATGCATCAAATGTAATGGAGAACATGCCACGCGAGATTGCAGTAGCACGGAAAAAATCACTGAACCCACCTGCATCAATTGCGGTAAAAAAGGACACTTAGCGGCCTGGAAAGGTTGTAAAGCTTTGTCAATAATCACGAAACCTGCGGTGAGACAGAATAAAGAGACCTACGCTCAAGCAGCCACAGTACAGAAAAATACTACCCCAAATCCTGAAGGAAAATTCAAAGAAGTAGAAGCCAAACAGACAACGGACCTCTCAGGCTTAAAGGAGTCTTTGCAGACGCTGAGAGAGCTCAAAACTCTTATCCAAGAATTCCCTACCCTTCTTGAGGCAGTGAAGCTCTGTAGAAAAGCCAAAAATAAGCAGTCTATAAGCAATAAATAATAGCAGCAATAAATAATAGCAGCAATAAATAAGTTTCTCTACTAATCCTATATATTATTCCTGTTGTCAACATCCCTTTTTCTCAACTAACACAAAGCCTACAGCGATGAATAAGGTATTATTGTACAGGACTTTTTACGGACTTCGAAAATAGCATACTTACTCCGAGTTAAAACATATTCTTTGTTTCAAAATTTGAGTTTAAAAGTTTTATATATATATATATATATATATATATATATAAGTTACAAGAAAAAAGCTAATTTCTGCCAATTTAAACTCACGTGACAGATCCTGGAACTGTTTGACGTATTAGCATATCAGATCGCGTTCGGAGTACTGTCGATTTTGAAATTTAATTCGGACTGCGTCATCAGTATGTGTTCAGCCACACCTTGTAATTTTTGTTCTGCTCACTCCAAATAATCGCTAGTGTTTTTTGAATACATTTAACGCAGAATTTCAACATGATTACATTTCGAAAGCGTTTCTTTGAACAGCTGGAAATATTTTAAATATATATTCACGGCTGTTTTTTCATCTATAATATGTATACATATGTGAATATAAATGGAAATCAGATACAAAAATTGAATGTAATGAAACAGCAGTGGCGTAGCGAGGGTAAGTGGCGCCCGGGTCATAATATGAATTTTTCACACACCCCATCACCATAAGTTTATTAGCTTGTGTAAATGGCTCCCAGGTCAAGGTA
>BGPR01013376.1:26320-40464 GCA_013235015.1 Araneus ventricosus
AGACGTAAAGGAAATGGAAAGGCGATGTCATGGAAGGTGGAACATCAGCACGATAGCCGACTACTGTTAGACATTGAAAAGAGATATCGGGATCTGATCAGTCGGGAGGAACTAGATGAAAAAATTCACCAAGATGTAAAGGAAATGGAAAGGCGATGTCATGGAAGGTGGAACATCAGCACGATAGCCGACTACTGTTAGACATTGAAAAGAGATATCGGGATCTGATCAGTCGGGAGGAACTAGGTGAAAAAATTTGGAACATCAGCACAATAGCCGACTACTGTTAGACATTGAAAAGAGATATTCCATTCAAGTTCACCAGAAGAAGAGCGGGGAAAGAAGTTTTGAGAAAAAGAGAAAATGCTTCTGTAAAGATTTGTAACTATTTTATGTACTCATTTATTATTTAAATCATAACAATGCTGGGTTTCAAACGTAAAACATGTATTTATGAGGTGATGAAATAAAAATGAAAATGTCAAGAATATTTTGATTTTAGTCATTTCCCCCAAAATATCTAATCATTTTGTGAAAAAACCCTTACGGGTTAACTATTTTAAACTATTAAAAAATATAGCTATTTAACTATTTATCACAAAAACTTTCACTATAATCTTCCTTACGCTTCATAGCATTTGCGAGCACAATTTGAAGAAATTCTATTCGTTTATTTAGATTTCTATGGTTTATAAAAACTTGTAGCTTTAGTTTTATTAACATAAACAAACGCTCTATACAGCCAACGAGCGAACTGAGTCTTTCTTAAGATATCTTGACTACCTAAAATAATGCGAAAACCTTCTATATTAAAATATAGCAAAAGAACTCTTTCTTCATACTTACCAAAGTTTGTTCTTCCCCTGTCTGTATGAGATATAAAATATCTAATATTTTGCAAGGTCTTAAATAGTCCCGACCTGTTCTCAAGTTTTCTAATAATATCCCATGAATTCCAACAAGTGCGTTTCTTCATCAGCTGTGCAAATACTTCAGATGTCAGGTTCCTGATAGTCTCTTTGATCATTCAAAATATTTAAATTTCTATAAACTGTCAACAATCATCTATGGTCATGCGAGATTTGCCTGCCAGACGGTAAACTGTCTTTTTGAGTCACAATATGTACCAGAAAAAAAACGGAAATGTCCAGTTCGTAAGCTGTGTCAAGTCTTCATTGAAATAATGCGACACACCTTACTTAAAAAGAAGGTGTTGCGCCAGGCTAGTCTAGTATATTTTAAAATCGCCAAATGTCGATTGCGGGATATGTGATGCAACATTTACATTATGTCGCACAAAATGGTAATGGAAAGCTATGATTGGGAAAATATTTGTTGTGTTAATTAGAAGTATACAGCCGAAAACGTAACGATATAGACAGAAACGTCATTGTCTGATATAAAATAATCTTCTATGAGACTTAGATCGTTGCAGCTCGAAGAAAAAGATTTTCGGGTTGTAGCCAAGGTCATCACGCAATTTCCAAACCAAAATGCTTTGATTTGGTGACACGTGGATTTTATAATGTTTCTTTCACCCTACAATGTCATTCCTGAAGGGTAAGTAAAAATTCATTAGTTGGAGATGTACTCGTATATGAAAGAGAAAAATTGAAACAGTTCGTTGCATGGTTTTCACTTTGTTTTTCAAAGCAATTTCGTATTCTAGTACCAATGTTAAAGATCAAAATGTTTAGAAACATTTATTCCAAATCGAATTTATTTTAAAGAAACCACACGCATACTTTCATACAACCTGTAGTCAAAACCCTTTTACCACAGTTACAGTTACATAACAAACATTCTTGAATGACTTCAACGAAACCTAGAAGCAGAAAAGACAGCTCTTCTAAAGGGGCCAAATTCATATTTTCAGCTTCGAGTTTGTTCTTATTCCCTTTTGATTTTGTAACTTCGCACTATTTTAACCTACCGAAAGCGACTTTTACATCTCCTTAAAATTATAAAGATTATAAATTTCAGACAAATTATTTATTCAGTTTTAAACTTTTCGATCTTACTGTAACTGAACTTTCTACAATTTTTAATTCTAGCGACAATAGTTTGCATATAAATAAGTGTATTTAACACATTAAGAGGCAAGACTGTTTTGGCGTCATTTCCGTTTAATCAGCAATATCCGATTTCATCGATATACTGGTGATATCGAACAGACAAAAGAAGACAGTTTTGTGTCTCCGTCTTTTTTATAAGACCTCTGTCGGCTTGCCCAATGGCAAGTGGGCCCCTTTGCGCATAAAATAATGTGGACCCCAGGATATTTGTGCCAGGATGAAAGACAGGGGGTCGAGAAGAAGAGCATATTCAAGCAAGTTTCCTGCGCCTTTTCTAAACAAAATAGAAAATAGTTTTATGTTATCAACAATCAACTTCTTCTGTAAAAAGTTGGGGCAGCCATGAGAACTCAGGGTTTTTTGCTCTCTGAGGCCCCGACATTTCGGAAGAAGATGTAACGCTACATTTGCATGAGGATTACACTACTTAGGAAAGAAATGGCTAAAGCGCACACTTTTTAGATGGCCACTGCCTTCTATTTTATTTCTGCTCCTGCATTTTACTGTCGTAAAGCTTACTGACCGTAACAACTGAAAGGTGAATTCACTCATCTTCTAAAGTATAACAAACATAGTATTTTCAAATAACTAATATTGTTACAAAGGGACATAAAAAATCACCACCACAAAAATTTAACCACCAAAAGCATATCTCTGAAAAGGGGAACTCAAGCACTCCCATCTTTTCTTAGATTGATACACTATATGGCCAAAAGTATCCGGACGCTTTCAGATTTTCACATTTTTTAGAATTTCTCCGGAAAGGAATAACTGACTGCCCTTAAACTTCGACCATGCGAAGAATAGACTGTGACTCACATTTTACGTTGAAGATTCGGATATAAGTTTCAAAAATATCAATTTGTGTACAACCCCCTCACATTTTAGCTTCTTTTCGATAGGAGCTAAAATTCTGCTCGTTGCAATGCCGATATCTTTCTGAATACTAATGATATTAAACTGAATTTGTTATATAAGTATATACCTATATATCTGGCTTTGAATTTGTGAAAGAAAAATTACGCTATGCTTAGCGCCTAAAACATTATTCAATAAAAATGCTCATATTTCCTGTAATATTCAAAATTTGGTTTCAAATTTCCACACAATGCTTCTATAACATATTGTCATTTTTTCTGTAAGTCTCGTATAATATAATAGAAAACTCTGCATGCTATATGCAAAAAAACAGGCGGAAAAATTTGGGATTGTTTGAAAAAAACCTTTATATCTTCCCAAATATTTGTGCTGAGTTTACGAAAATACCTGTAAATATTATGCACATTAAACATAACCATTTCTGAAGGTTTCATATTGTTATCAGTATTCTGTGAAACGGGGGGTGGGCCAAAAAAGGTTTTTGTCTTCATCAGTTTGTAGACGGTCCCCTTATTGCCCTCAGAACCAAATCTTTAATGCAAAATGTGAGTTACAGTCTATTCTTCACATGGTCGAAGTTTAAGGGCATTCAGTTAATCCTTTCCGGAGAAATTCTAAAACATGTGAAAATCTGAAAGTATCCGGATACTACTGGCCATATAGTGTAAGTTTGGGTTGCTTATTTGATCACGATTAAATCGTTCTAGAAATGGTAAAGCAGTGACTTCACTCAACAATTCTGTGTGTTTTGAGGGTAAGCGCAGATATAAACTATAACACAGCATGTCTGTGCACCCACCGTCTCGTTTAATATCTTTGGGATATAGTCATAAAAGATGTGTCTACTTTTTAGTAAACTACTTATGCTGCATCTGGAGAGAACACTTACAGCGGTATCTGGCCCGCCAGCACACGCACGGGGTCTTTTTGACCCCACCTTTTCTATTTTGTTAAGAAATTGAAAGGAATTTCTAAAACCTTGCACCTGTTACTTCCTGCACCTTCATGGGGCAACTAGTTAAGAGCATCAGAAACCGGTGAAACGGGGTATCTCATTTTCACTGGGGGAGTTGTGGTCAAATTGACCCGTGCGTGCGCTAACGTTTCAGATTCTTTTAATTTTATGGCTATGGCAGCGTACGTACGTGAGCAGCAGAGAAGAAAAGAATGTAGAAAAGGTATGGAGGGAACGAGGAAAGTTCAATTTTCACTCCTGTTATTAAAAATCGCATTTGTGTCTCAAATATAAGAGAGAGTTATATGTAAGAAAAAAATTCTTATACTAAGACCATATTTTATTTTTCTACAAGTAGCCGATAAAATAAGGAGTAAGTGTTTAACAATTTGGAGTCAAAATGACCCCGCGCGTGTAGTAATGTTCCAAAAATGGGTGCGTATGTTAAAGGGCTAGTGGTGAAATTCGTAGTTAGCGATTTTATCTCAAAAGCTGTTCGGGATACGGAAAAAAGCCTTGCGTACATTCATGTTTAGAATAGAACGCATAAAACAGGCATTTGGCATTTGTTTGGCTGCAATTTCCGAAAATGTATCGCCATGAAAGGCAGAAAGATGGAGCACTTAACTGTCACACATCCCCCTTCTATTGAAAATTCCGCATCAAACATTAACCGAGGCTTGTCTGCGGATGTCTGTTAAAGAAGGATATCAAATTCCGATCGCACATCTAGAATTTTCTATCACATAGATTAGATGTTCAGCCTTGTTCATGTCATTACACGAAAGGATATACACACGATATATATATATATATATATATATGTAATAATCTCACTTAATTTTGCTTTAAATTCTAATCGTATATATTTTAAAGTCTTAATGTGTTCCAAAATCACTTTTCTTAAACTCCAGTTTCGTTTTATTTCCCGCGCTGGAGGTATATTAAATATCGCGTTTTGGCATATTTATTACTAAAAAAATATTCTAATTACTTCCACGCGCCGACTTGTTGGCGCCAGACTTTTCCCTAAAACACTTACGTAATTTACTAAAATTAGCTATTATTCCCTTCACTTTGATCGCGTGTCTATATGTTAAATCCCTATCTGAGAAAATGCAAGGATTTTCTGTTCGCTTTTTACTTGAAAACTTAAACTAAGATGCACGTATGTCAGTCACTCTCCAAAAAATGACTTAAATATTTGGATACTAAAAGAAAATTAGTTAATAACTCGGCTGTTTAATGACTACAACCACGAAGACATTATATATATATATATATAATGTCTTCGAATGAAATACAACAATATATATATATATATATATTGTTGTATTTCATAGATTTAATTTTAGTACTTTCCATAAAATGATGATATCTTGTTAGTGTTAGTGTAGGATTTTTCTTTCTAAATTCTTTCATTTTTAGGGTAAATTACCCTGTCTGTTTTTTCAACAACTTTAGTAACAGGGATGGTTTGTACAGCAAAATTGATTTAACCTGGCTAAGCTTGTGTACAGCCAAGCTACTAATTTAATTGTTGAAAACTCCATATACAATAAACTCTCGCTACAACGGTATCCGATACAACGATATATCCCTCTACAACAATACAATGTTGTGGTCCCTGTGAATTTGCATAGTAGAACATAATGTGAATCTCCCTCTCAATGTAACGATATTCTGTGCAGCAATAAAGCCCTGTACAACAATGTTTTTTTTTTAAATCTCAAAACCATTTTCTTCCTCTGTAGCAATATTTCATGGAGAATAAGCAAACTGATAATGACGAAAATTCCAAAAAAGGCGATGTTTCAGATAGCTGAAGACTGTGTTTTGAGCCATCGAAAGTCTTTAACTGAACTTGAAGAAAAAAGTGGCAAAATGTCTGGAATTAACGTGAAGGAATCTTTAACAGCGGATGACGATCTTATGTTTTTTGTAGGAGTTAGATATAGATAGGAGAAGATATTCCGTCCGAAATCACAGATGAAATGGAAAATAATGATAAAGAGGACGATGATGACGATTCAGATCCATTGCAGTCTTTATTGACATCCCAGGAACCTCTTCAATCAGTTCAGTCCCTATGGGCATTTTTTTCATTCCTTTCATCCACAAATGATGATCATTTTCGAGCATTATATTCTATGCAAACCTTGTTAGTTTATAACTTATTTTTTGATAACTAAGTTTCCCATGTATATGTGTATAGCTGAATTTTCAAATTTTTGCATTCTTTAACAATCATTAACACTCTAGTGATGTTTTTTTTGCAAAATGTATATTGTTGTATTGTGTTCACATTAAAACAGCCACAATTTAAGTTTTTTTATATCGTAATTATATCTCCCCTCGATATAACGATACATCCCTCTATAACAATATCTTTATTTGGTCCCCAAAGTATTGCCGTAACGAGGTATTACTGTACTTGGATTGCCTTTTTTTTCAACAGTTTTGATAGGAACGGAGTTCATTTACATGCTAACATCTAAATGTTTAAACTTACCTTTTGCTCTTAGTATCTATAGTATTTTCAATTTTTTACATTTTACTTTAAATTTGGTTGTTTTGTTTAATTAATGAATTTTTAGTTCATGACTTGCATTTTGATATGTCTTGTTTACTTTGTTTTTGTATGTTCATATATAACAACTTATATTTGCTTTTTTATTAATATATGCATTTTTGCTCTATTAAAGGTTGCTTTGCACCTTAAGTGTAAAAAAAATGAACAAACAAATTATATGAGAATATTGTTATAACTTTTTTAAAAGAATATTATAGATAAAAAAGAGGATCCTTTGAAGGATATTTTTGTCTATGTTTATTATATATTAGTGTGTTGTATTTTTAATTCATTGGTGTTTTACTTTGTATTCATAGTTTTTGGTGTGTTTTATTTTTAATTCATAGTTATGGGTGTGTTTTATTGGTGTATCTTCTTATTTGTCTTTTTATTGTCTAGTAATGTATTATATGATATTCTGCAAATATCATAATGTTTATAGTTGAAAAATACCAAAAAATTATAAAAAATGAAAAAGTTATTTACAGTTTCTATTCATGAGGTCTCTTTTAAGATAATTCTTAGGTGTAATCATTTGGACGCCATAATTTAATTCCTGCTAGGGATAACAGTAGACGTTCAAAGAAAGGGACTTAATTAATTTAAATACTTTTAATCAAGCACCAAAGGGCACAACATACAGGGACAAACAATTAAGGACAAAACACTTCAGGACACATAAAATATACAATCATCGGGGCAGAACACAATGCTTAATCGTCGACTCCAGAACATGGACTGGCCGTCTCCTCCAACGGCCGCTAGGTGGCGAGCTCGGAAAACAGTGCGGTTACATAGGTATGATTGGATTAATTAGCAGGTAGTTTAATGCCATGTTTTGTAATGTATGTGATTAAGAAATTTAGTTAAGGTATATGCATAATGTGCTTATATGATTTAATTGTTTTGGCAATTAGGTATATGTAGAATATAATTTGTTTGATTTGGCAATTGAATATTTTACTATGGTAAGAGTTCTATTGATATCATGATTGAAATAGTGATTTGATGTTCCTTTTCATTGTTTTCAGAAGGGTAGCATTTAATTTGGATATGAGTTTATTTTCATGGTTCAGCAATTATTGCTACATTCGATTTAAGAATTAATTTTATGAGATTTTATGTATTAAGGTATTCGAACACGTTCGGAGCATTTTTTAAAAATTGTTATATAGAAGCACCATAATATGTTTTTTCAGATTTGAACTTTATAAAGATTAATAATAAAGTATTATTTTTGAGAATAAATTGTTATAAATTTTCAAAAAAACCTAAATTTGTGCTGTTTTTCAGCGGAAACTTTCAAAAACTTCAAACATGCTAGAGGTCAAACTTTTGTATTAATTCAAATAAAACTAATACTAAAATAAACTACATACTATGGACTAGTGCTTATACTAGAATCTTAACATTCTTTGGATGAATAAAATTTTAGAGCTAATCGAACAATCATTATAAGATTTTCAGCAAATTTTCTATGTCATTTTTCAAATAATTAAAAAATATTGTTACAATATACATTATTCTAGTACATTCAGTAGAGAAACATTTGAAGAAAGTGTTCACAAAATTTCAGATCTATCGAAGGATAATATCTTGAGTTATCATGTTTGAAGTGTGAAAATTATGCATAAAATCTAGTTTTGAGAAAAATCAAATTTTAGTTTTGTCATACGCTTAAACTTTAAATCTAAACTTCAAAAAAAATCCTAAAAATATACTAACATTATATTAACTTGAGAAAAATGCAGTTTAAAAAATTTTTGACAGGTTTCTGTCCCTTTAAATGACAACTATCGGTTAATTAAACGCCCACTTCCGGTTTTCGATTTGTTATAAAATAATTAATATCTCATCTTCTAATTAACTTACCGACAAAAGTAAATATGTTTCAGAAAGGTAAAGGAATGAACTATCCAACTATCCAAAAAATCAAAAATAAAAAAATTGGAATTTTGGCCGCAAATCGACTTTTCGACGTGTTCGGATACTTAAAGATTTTAGTGACTGGCAATTAGGTTTACATTTTTGTAGGTCTTTGATCGGTGATATACTATTATGGTATGTATATCATCGTTAAAATTTTACCATTGATTCTTCATTAATTGGCATTTGAGATATTAGTATTAGTATTTGACATTTGAGATATTGGTACATGGAGAGTCAACTACGGATGATTTTATGAATGGTACAGTAAACAAAAAATTTAAAATATAGAAAAGACAAAAAAGATATTGCAGCTATTATACCTAAAGTTAGAGATTATTGTGAGATTAATACCAAAAATAAATTTAGTTTACTTTCTTGTGATGATATTGATGAAGAATATCGTTCGGTAATTGATTTTCAAAATGTTAATAATAATATTACTACACAAAATAATAATTTTAGAGTTTTGAACTGTCTGTATGGTGACAATATAGAGGGATATGATATTGGATATAGAGATATTAATACAAAAAATATGAAACCAGGATTTTTTGGAATTCAAAATATAAATATAAAAATAAATTGGCTTCCCCTACTTCACATTCTATATTGCAGTTCAAAAGTAATATGAAACAATTAGATAATAATGAAAAGATTGAATATTTAGAAAATTTAAAATTCAAAAGATGTAATAATAAAAGATGCAAAACATGTGTAATGTTTAATGAAACACAGTTAGATAACAGTTCAAAATTTCTTTTTTGTAAAACTTACAATTGTATATATATGATGAATTGTAAAATCTGTAATTTCAAGTATATCGGACAAACTTCTAATACAATTAACTTAAGAATTAATCAGCATCGTTCAGACATTAATAAATTTGAAAACAACAAAAATATTCACAATAAAATAGAAATTGGACATTTTTATGCACACGGTTTTGAAAATGTAGAAATTAGTATCATCCAGATAGCGCCCAAACTCAAAATTAGATTATGATGGGAAAAAAAATTTTTATAGGTTACTACAATACTATTTAGCCAAATGGATTCAATGTATTGTATTGTGGTAAAAACATTTTGCTAGTAATTAAAAGTAATGATTATCAATGCTTTTATAAAGTAGAATTATCAAATATAGAAAAGAGACATAGTAAATCTAGTATAGCTAGACATAATAGAGATCTTTATGTCATTAATAAAGATTTAATGGAACTTTGTAAGAGTTTTGACAAAGATTTTAACATAAAAAGGATTAAACGATATATGTTTGGATTAAGTAAAAAAGAAATAAAAGCATGTAGAGAATTAATTATGGATAATATGACAAATTCACATGGATGGGACTTAATTAGAGATATCTTCAAATTTATTTATAAAAAATTTAATTTATCGAATAACACAATAACAAAAATATTGAATACTGTACCTTCCTTTATATGAACAAAAAGTATATATAACAACTGTAAATTTTTTGCTATATTAGATAAACATTAATTGCTTCCTATAAAAATAATAAAATTAAACTACATTTAAATATAACAAACAATTAGGCAGAATGATTTTTAACTATAATAATATAAAAAAAAAGTAATATGAGTGATGATTGCAATTGTATAAAATATAATGAATTCTTGAATGAAGATCATGGGAATGTAATTACTGGAGATTTGAATATTGATAGAAATGAACAACTTAAAGACTTAATGAATAAGGGTAAGACCAAAGAGCATCACCCCACCCTGCCTAAGCATCCGGGTAAACAACTGAAAGACCGGCCTCCGCAACAGATAGTCGGGCACTATAGTTTCTGCATAATAGCCACCATTAAGAGCGGCTCATGCAGCAACCCTCCGTTTTACCGGGGTGCGACCCGTCATCGGAAGTGGGGCCAAAGAGCCACACCACCATTATTGTGCCATCGGGTTGACGAGAGCCTGCTTACTTATATGGCAGCCTCTCCTCCGCGAACTCACGGTGTCCCCCCGATGGAATGATAAGGGAGGGTACTAAGCTAACTAATAGTAATAAAATTATTAAAAAGCAAATTAAAAAAGATATTGAAAAATTTATATTAAATATGGCAATTAAATATAGTCTGCCTTTAGAGGCATTTAATGAATATAAACAAAAAACTTTATTAGATCTTTCTACTGTAACTTTAAATCTCATGACTATATTAGATATCTAGATATTAAAAAACAAATAAAAGGGTTGCAAACAGACTTTGTGATAGTCTATATAGACAAGGTTCCCAGTAACTTTGCTATAATTTGTAAATATTATTACAAAAAACTACTTAATGATCATATAATTAACAGCAGTAATTTTAATGAGACAAAACTATGTGATAGAGAAATTTCTAATCGAATTCAAGCCTTCCATAAAAAACTGGGAATTCATTACATTAAAAAAAGATTATCTTCACATCTTTCGAACTCCAAAATTTCACAAGAGTCCTCTTAAATTTAGAAGTGTCACCAATGGTTGCGATACGTATATTACAAAATCTGACAAACTGTTACAAAAATGCATACAGACAATCATAGAGAAATTGAATAAGCAAAGACATACAATTGTTGTCAATAATAGTGTAGAGATTGCAAATGTAATTTAAGATGTAGGCATATATAGTGTTCAAACATTTGACTTCCAGGGTTCATTTAATAGTCTAGATATTGAAGATTTGATTAATACCCTAGTAAATATACACAAAGATTTTGGTCTTAAAAAGATAGTAGCATTAATAAATATAAAACTCTTATTAATCTTGTACTAAAAGAAAATTATATTATATTTGATAATAAGATTTACCATCAAATTAAAGGATTACCTCAAGGAGGTCCAGCTAGCAATAGTTTAGCAAATATATACTTACACTACTATGAGAAAGATTTAATTAAAAATAGTTTTAGTATATTATTTCGTTATATAGATGATGTGATATTATTTAAGGAAGAAATAGCCCTAAAGCCTCAAATTAACTTCTATCCTGACTATTTAAAACTAAAAAAAACTAATGACAATAAATTAGCTGCAGAATTTCTAGATTTAGATATAAAAATTATAGATAGTAAAATAGTAACAGATATTTTTGATAAAAGAACAGCATTTAATCTCAAAATTTAAAAAAAATCATTTTTGGGATAGTAATTTTAGCATTTCAGTCTTCAAGAATTTAGTAAAAAATTATATAATTAGAGAAATAATAATTTGGTAACAGACAATGATAATAGTAGAATAGTACAATAGAATTAAGAACATAATTTTTTTTTATAATTTTGCATTGGTATATGGAATACAAAAAAATTTAAGAGTTTATATAGGTAAGAAATATTTAGGTCACTTAGAATAATACATTCATTTTTGTATTTAATAGAATATTTATATTCTATAAAGTACAAAATAGGTATGTGTTTTTCTTATATTACTTATATTGTGCAATTTCCTTCAAAATCATTATTGATTTATAAGTTTCTGAATTACTACATAGATGGCTCCAGGATTTATAAATTGAAATATTCCTTAAAAGAAGATTGGATTATTAATATTCAAATACTTTATTTTATAGAATTTAGATTATTAATTGTTTTACATAATTTAACAGGTTTTAAGATTTTTAATATAGGTATCATACTAATTCTTTAATATTAAAATAAATTAAATTATTAGGTTAATTTATGTTCAATCATAGTTAGAAATCTAGTTTTGGCAATTTGTGAAGTCAAGCTAAGTGGCGGCTTATATTAAAATGTGGAAAAATCCTCAAAATACATGTAAACCCTTTCGCCAATTGACATACTGTTGGATACGGCTAGGGAGATTTTGATGAATTTTTGTACGTATACTTCTAATTAGCTAACTAAAAATATTATAGGGCTAAATAAACGCTAATATAATCTATGAGGTTAGGGTAGGAAAAAGTCGTTTAAGTACATGCTGAAAATTTACGATTCGCACAAAATTTGATACTGCTTGGGCAATTTGATGAAACATTATGCATATGTTTCTCACAAGCCAAATAAATGCACTTCAGCACAAATATTTACTCAATACCTCAAGTCGAGTCCAGCAAAGACACAGGACGATTGACACGAAACTCGATACTGCTGGAGCAAGTTTGTTAAAAATTTGGAACGCATATTCTTTTCTAACCGACATGAATCACTATTGGGGGTAAATAAGCCCTAAGGCTGTCCTTCAGGGTAGATTGTGGTAATGTCTCTTAAATACACGTAAAAAATGGATTGATCGAAATGAATCAAAACTCGCAGATTTCAACGTGTCGAACTGAAAATATCGAGGGGTTAAATTTTTTTTAATCAATCCTTTAGGATGATAACTACCGATAAGATATGGGGGAATGTTTAATTTAAACGGCTGGAGCAATTTTGGCGAAACATGTTTAATTAGTTGGGTACTTACGTATTAACGCCACCGAGGCTACAGATTTGGCGGTTTTCAAGTGCCGCCAATTTGGCGGTTTTTGTAAACAAGATTGCTCTTTATTGGCGCATTACCGCCAATCTGTAGCCTCGGTGGCGTTAATACGTAAGTACCATTAGTTGATTTAGACACGTTAAATGTTAATTGTTTTTAAAGAAATGACTCCAACATTGTTCAACAACAGAAAAAAGAATACAGTATTGAGAAATGGGCCCTGTCTGGCACTCTTCTGGGTTGGGTGGAGTTCAGTCATTGAAATACATTGAGAAAATGGACCAATTAGCATGAATGTTTTATGGTCAGGGTTCCTAAAATAATAAGAAGCCCACCAAAATTGGCCAATAATGCAAAAAATGCATTTAATATTGTATGCTATGATATAAGATAAATGAAAGATATTTTTGTACTAATAATTTATGGATCTTTTCATAAAAAAATGGATTCTCGCAATAAAATAATATTAAAAACATTTTGTTATTTATAAATAATAATTCAGTTCCGGGACTTACAAACGATTTTGACCTGAAAAAGACCGGGCAACATCGAGTACTCTGCTAGTATAGTTATAAATTTGAAAATTTTAATTCAACAAGAAAGGAGTAAAGAGAAATTTATGTTTGTTGGGAAAACTTTGTGGCTATATTTGTAAAAAAAGAATCGAAAGGGGACACGTGAAAAGCTTGGATACCGATCGACCCCAGTTTATCTACTAATCCTATATATTATTCCTGTTGTCAACATCCCTTTTTCTCAACTAATACAAAGCCCACAGCGATGAATAAGGTATTATTGTACAGGACTTTTTACCGACTTCAAAAATAGCATACTTACTCTGTGTTAAAACGTATTCTTTGTTTCAAAATTTGAGCTTCGAAGTTTTCTCTCAGTTACAAGAAAAAAACTCATTTCTGCCAATTTAAACTCACGTGCTGGAACTGTTTGACGTATTAGCATATCAGATCGCGTTCGGAGTAGAGTCGATTTTGAAATTTAATTCTGAATGCGTCATTACTATGTGTGTTCAGCCACACCTTGTAATTTTTCTTCTGCTCACTCCAAATATTCGCTAGCGTTTTTTGAATACATTTATTGCAGAATTTCAGCATGATTACATTTCGAAAGCGTTTCTTTGAACAGCTAGAAATATTTTAAACATATATTCACGGCTGTATTTTCATCTATAATATGTATACATCTGTGAATATAAATGGAAATCAGATACAAAAATTGAATGTAACAAAACAGCAGTGGCGTAGAGAGGATAAGTGGCGCCCGGGTCATAATAT
>BGPR01013377.1:0-36832 GCA_013235015.1 Araneus ventricosus
GGTAATAACTAGACATTTTGTCCCATTTTAATGTAATTACTTTTAACCCTAATTTCATAATTTATTCTACTAGCAAAAAGTAGTTATTAGCGAAAATCGCTCTCTCTTTGACTTCAAATCATATTCTCAACTCAAAAAATTAATGAAATCCAGAAAATAGTTAAAAATAAATCGTATACGAATCGAATCGAACGATGTATTAGCGAAATCTATCTTCTACTCACAGAGTTCAACTAGCTCAATGGTAGCGTCTCCACTTCGGAACCGGGAGGTCGCGAGTTCTATCCCAGGTTTGTTCGTGTTCTGTTTTTGCTATAATTTGCAATGAGTTTGACACGGCAAACTTGCTGCAAGTTCGTTTCATGGTGACTTCGGAGCTTTCGTTAACTTGCTGCAAGCTTGCACTCTTGTCACGACAAATTTGTCGCAAACTTGCACACTTGTCATGACAAATTTGTGGCAAGCTTGCTGCAAACTAAAATTGCTATCTGGGTTGTTAAAAGATTCAGTTGTTGTCCTCCTTTTCACGACACGGTTATTGGGTCCTGATCTATTAGTTATAATTCACTGTAATAAACGAAACATGAACTTTACATATCATATTACAGGAAATGAAATATTCTAAAACTAAGCAAAGAGATTAATTTTACTGTTTATTGGGGGTTTTTTGGGATTTTCAGCAACAAAGGCCCCTATTCAATCCAAAGTTCTTTTCAATCCGTAATCAAAAAAGGGATGAAAATTGCCGTCAAAAGACGGGCTAAATTATTGCCGATCTGATTCGGCCAAGAAAAAAAAAAAAATGGAGCCCCCCCTCCAATTTTTTTTTTCGAGATTAATTTTAAATACAAAAGACATAAATTTTTTTTTTTTTTTTTTAAATCGCTATGCCAACGAATTGTTCGTTTCACGTTCCCCTACGATGCATGATTTTCTAACTAAATTAAAAAGAAAATGTTAATTATGTTTTCTTTTTCGTATTTATTTGTTCTGTTTAATTTTATTTTATAAAAATTGCCATCAAATTCTAAACTTTCCTATTCTTTTACCGATTTCGTTAATATTGGTTTTGTCTCCATTTATTCAAATTTTAGGGAAAGTTCTAGACGTTTTGATTAAAATAAGCATATCCTTTCATGTTTATTATTATTAACAAATTTCAATTCAACATTCGCTTCTATATTTATCTTTTACTTATTTCTTATCCGAAAACAAAACGACTGTAGGGGGAAAAGGGAAATCTACTGCAATCTAGAGGGAGTTTAGACATGTATTATGTCCAGTTGGAAGGAATTCAATTGGTTGTTGCTTGTAGGGTCTGTGCTTTAGCTTGGAGTGGAGTGTGTTTGATCAATGATAATGGAATAATATATTTTTAACGTTAAAAGAAGACAAGCTGCTGTTATTCTATTTGTGAGTTTTATTTACATTTGAAAGCAATAGAAATTTTTATAAACATTTTGGCTACAAGGAAATTATTTAGATTTAAGTGTGCCTTTATTAACATTTGGTAAATGTTATGTACAAGCACTGTACTTGTATTTACTTCTGACATGCAAATGGTTATTGCTTTTGTTTGTGTTAATTAGAAGCGTTAGCGGAATGGCCAATATGGTTTAGACTGCTGGCATTTTAGTGAGCTACAAAGTGAATTTTATTTATTTATTATTATACTAATAACAGAATTTTTAAAGAATCCTTTTTTTTATGATTTAATTAGGACTATAAAATTCTTTGTGAATTTCTGAAGACGGATGGTTCTTAAGAAATATCTCTAATAAACTGCACATTATTATCTCCACCATCGTCAATTCTGTTGTTAATCAATTATGTTAGGAGTTCTGTCTCGAATGTGTTTCAGGGGATGTCGATAAGTAAGGGTATCAGTTTAATTAAACCTTTGAACCAATCTGCAAATTTTCTTAGCTTACATATCGTAGTGATGATAGCAAAAGTCGAACAATATTTGTTGGTAGTTTAAGTATTTAATCGCACTTATGCTGTGTTTTTAAATTATTTCTTGCAACGAAAATTTAATCAATACAAGCAAGATCTCGTGCATGCCGCGTTAAGACTTTTTAAAGTTTTCTATTATAATTTCCGATCATACCTCTGTTTTATTCAAGTAAATAGATTAAATATTACATAATATAACATCTAGCTGTTTGGAAATTATACCTCCTTTTTTTCTCTTCTGCTACCGTTTCCGTAAGTCATTTTTTTATTTCTGAAACGGAAATAGGTCTTCCGTTTAAGTTATTTTAAATTTTTCCTTTTCTTACTGAGAAGACCGTGAACTTCACCTGATTTCATTTCGTTTTTATTTGCAAACGATTACTGTGCTACTAAAAAAAGAACCGTTTGTAAAATTCAAATTTCTTGACTGTAATTAGATAACCATCCTAATGATGTAAATCAGTGCCAAGATTATGAAGCTTAAAAATTTGTAAATTTGTATGCATTGGAGGTATTTATTATACGAAAGAAGATTCTAGAAATTTTGTTCTGCAGTTGCATCAAAGTCTGTAGTTGTTTCAGTGTATTATATCATTGCTGTAGAATTTTGGTTTCTTTTGTTGGTGTTCAAGTGTTTTGTTGTATTAAGTAAAGATGTGCTAAGAAATGAGATTTAAAAAGTCATTAATTGTATGCTACAATTTTTAACAAAGATTTTATTATTAGTGCACTTTTAAATTATTTGTTTTTTTTTTTTGAAAAGGCGAAGTTTTAAATTTCTTAATGAATTTTTTTAAAAATATTTATTACTTGCTCAATATTTTTAATTGAGCAGGACTTTATTTTCATTTTAAGATGCAATTTAAATATTTTAAATTTACTATCATCTTATGCAATTGATTTTATTACATTATTATTATAAACTGTGTGTTAAGCCTCATTTAAAATTGTTTGTAAATTCTATATTTGTGACCTGTGATGCTTGTTTCTGTGCTTGGAAAAGAAAATATTACTCTGAGTAGTTAGTTATTAGCATAAAATGTGAATTTTATTTTTTTAGAAATCTACATTAAAGTTAGAGCCTTGTTATGTCTAACCATGCTCTCTATTTTGTAAGCTTAAGCCTCAATTTATTGAGCTTAACTCTAGAATGTAACAGTTATATATTTTAAATAGTTCATATTTTTGGATACTACTGAAGGGGGTTATTATATGTTTCTAAATTTTGTATACATATTGCACTGTGTAAGATTCAAATATTGATATAGTATTGCCTTTATAACTGTTTTTTTAATGATTTATAATTTCCTTACATATAATGATTTACAGAAGTAACGGCTAAACAAGTTTGGTGCGAAAATTTCAGTTAAGAGAACACGCCTGAATATTGTAAAATTATAGATGTTATTTATTTACAAGAAGCATAATGTCTTGGATGAAAACTCGCCAAACTCGGAAAAAACATGCCCAAAATGTTTAACAGCTGTTATTCAAATTATTTTTGCCAAGCAAAGAAAATTGTTTTTCGAACCAAAGATCATTAATGATAGTGAAACATTCAATTTTGGAAAACCAAATGCTAGTAAAATAAAAGTTGATGCTGTGATTATTGCATCTAGGATACAAAACATGTGTAAAAAATATAACATCAATACTGTATAATGTTATAAATGGAGATGGTTAAACTTGATGAGGGTTGATTAGGTTAATAATTTTTATTGAATTTGGAGTTGACCATCAGGTTGAAGTCGTGAAAATGTTACAAAGTACTAGAAACATATTTCGGAACTATTGTATTTGGGTGGGGGAAATAGATGGATACAAGTTTATTATTATAGCAAGTATTCATCCATTATATAAGCTTTAGTGCATTTCTGTTTACTGAATTGCTTTTGATATATTGCATGAAATATCTTGTATAACTTATTGCACGGGTTAATTGTGTCCTGGTTTATCTGAAATTCTGGGTTTTTTACTCTATCAAATCTGATATTTTGGAATCTTTTCGAGATTTACTATTTCAAATATCTTTTTAGAAAAAATAAGAATAAGTCTAAATTAGTAAAAATCCTGTCATTTTCAAAGTCTTCATGCATATGGGATGTAGCATTAGGTTGGTCCTTAAAATCAACTTTGAAATTTTTATGAGGCACCCTGTCATTTTGTTTTATGGCCTAAAAAGAACTTCCATAAAAATTTCAGAACTTAAAAATGTGTTTTAGAGGACGTTTCCAAGCTTTAAAATTTTGAAAACTCGAGACATTTCCCAAAATTTGAATAAATTTGCATGAAACAGGTAAACAAAAAACTAATAATAAAATTACTGAATGTAGGGAAGTCTCTTCATCAGCAAGTCTCATCTCCACTACTAGTTCACTCTGTCAGTTTTTATGTCGAGACTGGAGTGTCTATTACTCAAACGTGCATGTTACAATGGCATTCCCAGCCTGAGCATGACTAAAGGAGATCAGTTTGTAGTCGGCTACTGGACTGAGTGCATTATACTTGTTTGAGTGTTTTTTTACCATTTTTGATTCTTTAGTGTTAGTAGGGGCTGCGGTGGCCTAGTGGTAGGGTCTCGGCTTTGGGGCCGGAGGGTTCCAGGTTCGAAACCCGATTCCACTGAAGATCCGCTGTGTATGGGGCCTGTTGCACGTTAAATCATACGTAGTGGTCAAACGTCCTCCCGCTGGTGTGGCGTAAAAATACCCACACTGGCCCGGCCTACCCAAAAAGGGTGTAAGGCCGGTAGAGGACCAGTGGGGAGACCTCCACCAGCATGTGGAGGACGGGATTTATTGGGTATAATAAAAAAAAAAAATGATACAGGCATTGCCCGAACAGGGGCAGTAATTTCAAATACAAGAGAGCTGGGAGTGTAAACATGGTTCGGCCCACTCGGTGGGGAGAAAATAGCTTGATTTACTGCTCGGGCAAACAAGGAACAGTAAAAATATATAAAAATAGATAAGTATTGAAAAAGAAACAAACAAATAAACACAGAAAAAGCAGTAAAAATCAGATATATAAAAAGGTCAAATATTGAAACCCCATAGTATAAAAACAAAACATACACAAACAATATTACACATCAAACGACACACAAAACACAAATCATGGAAGTTTGGAGAGGGGGGTGCCAGCTCATGTGTCGTCCTCGTCATCTGACCGAGGTTCAAAATTACGAGGTCTGTCCCAAAATAGCCCTCATGTTGCTTCAAAACGGGACGTTAATATAACTAAACTTTAGTGTTAGTAGGCCTAATCAAAAGTTATTCAAGTATTATTACAGTGAAATAGTATTATCAAAGGGAGTAAAAAGATACACAACGTGACATGAACTGTTAGTCACGCAACACTGGATCTGGGAAATTATTGTTTGAATAAAATGAAATTGCCTGAGATATGATGCAAGAGGAGCATATGTTCATATTAAGTAAAAGATGAACAAGGTAATGCTCTGGATGGCTTGCTGTTATCATGTCCGTGGACTCGTGCTTGAGACAGTTGTTGCAACAGTGCCTGGGTTGTTAAATCAACTGGACCAATTGGGATTTCTACAGGGCCTGGCATACTAATGTTCAAATGCTTTAAAAATTCATGGAACTCTTTCGATCATGGTTATTTTCAAATTGCCATATCTGATGTTTCAACTCATGAAAAAGTGATAAATCGTGTATCGGACAGCATTGAGTTTCACAAAGATCAACTTGAAGAGTTCCAGCCTCTAGGCGACTATAAAGAATCCCACCATCTTATTTCTTGGTGGAATTTCCAAAAGAGGAATATACTTTAGAGCTTCAGGGAGATTACATCAGGTTCGATGGATGGGAAAGGCAATTTATTCACTCGACATATATTTATCCAGAGATCTATATAAATTGTCGGAACAAGAAGAATCTAAAATTAGCAATATTGGTAAGACTTAAGAACAAGGTGCGGTTTCTCGCCAAACTGGGAAATTGCGCCAACCATCCAAAAAGTTGCCAAATATCCGCCATCTTGAATGGTGTCAAGATGGCGGCGATTCTAATGACAGCCATAGCAAGAAATGTAAATAGTAAATTGAATTGGAAATAGTACATAAAATTGCAAATACTGCATAAAATTGTATGAAATTGAACATGAATTTTCTGAAATTCTGGCAAAGTTTTAGGGTTGCCAACAAAATGAAGGTTACCACATTTGGCGAGGGAAAAAAATTCAACTTGGCGGACCGCACCTTGTTCTTAAGTCGAGCCGCAATATTTCCTCATTTCTTGTAAAATGTTATATGAATAGTTTGTTTCAAGCAGCATTTGCTTGTTTCATTTTAAGAAATGATTTCTAACTCTTAAAAGGCTGAAAAGAGTATGAAGTTATCAGTTATGAAATGTCACCATGTATGATGAATAAGTTTCTTGTACATTTGTGGTCAAAGGAACTTGCATTTTTGACCACTATGTTTCCCAAGAAACAAAAAAGAAAATGGTGAATGTTTTAAAAGTGGAAGAAAATGATGAACCCTGAAATGAGCCCTAGTTGATCCAGAGGTATCTCTTAAGAAGAGTGCATGGTTTTATATCAACAACACAATGAGGTTTTTTAAAATCTTGGATGTACCATCAGGATTTCTGCAGAAAGATGCAACAGAATGGAAAGAAGACTAATCCTACAAGAAATGTAAAATGATAGTTGGTTCTTTAAAAATTGTAAGTAATGTAGCAGACCGTGGAGGCGCACTGATGGATGAGTACAACAAATTTCATACAAAACACTTAAGAGGAAAAGCAGTAGTTGTCGCTGTTAGTAAAGCTATTTGGTAGCAGATATCTGGACTCTAAAAAACTACTTTAATGTCTTAAAAGGTAGTATACTTAAATTCGTTTTTGTAAACTGAAATTCTTTTTTTATCTTCATAGGTTTGGTTAACGTGTAAAAAAAATCTGTTTGATAAATAAAGTTTAACTGAAGTTTAATCGATCCTAATTTTTCCTAAAATTCAAAAACTTTCAGATACGGTAATGACCCTGAAAACTTGACTTAAAAATCTGAAAAAATTGCAATTATTCTTTTCTATGTAGTAGTAGATCAGAATGGCAAGGTGTCCCATTGGAAAATTTACAAAAAAAAAAAATTTGTACCCTCATATAAGGATAACACTAATGTAGCATATTAACATTCTGAATTATCCAAAATTTTGTTGGATTTTTACACCAGACTTAATTTTCAGAATTTTTTTGAAATGGAGTTCCTCATCTCCTGCCATTGCTTTCCTTATTTTTTAAGATTAGTCTGTTAATTTGAAACTAGAAAATCACCCGTCATGGTTTGACGGGTGCAAATTGCCTCTTCATTCGCAAGATATCCTGTCAAATCGGACATGTTTAAATAGATATATATGCGAGAGAAATGTTTAACATTGATTGAAAACAAATAAAATAAACATATGTATTATGACAGTAAATATATTTTTATTTACATATTTCTTTATTCAAAAACCTCTTGGTAAACAACATTCAGTGTGAAGTATTTTTCATTCTTTAACAATTTTCCTTGTACTTCAGATGTCTTTGTGTAAATTTTAACGTTGCCAAAAAATATTATCAAATTATATCATCACGATTGCACTAAATAATTAGATGCATCGTGGCATCCAAACTATATTACGCGCATGATATACCACTGATGCACTGATGTAATTACTACTTTCTATTAAAAAACGGAAATTAATTTGAAATATATGATTAATATAATTTAAAATTTCTCTGGAACTATTGATCATAACGAGATAAATTGTATATCAATGGATAGCAAAATTTATTTCACTATTTTAGAGGTGTTAAATTTGAAATTTGAATGACAATTACTTTTTTAAATTTAAAATTACTGAAATTTAGGTTATCTAACAATAAAATAATGCTCTTGAACGTCTTGCAGTGCTATAGCACAAGTTTTATTGTTGGTGACATCGTAGTGTTACTGAGAGATCTGGACTATTATGTTAGTAATGGGTAATAATTTTGACTACAACAGCAGTCTTTCCCTAATTCCAAACAGTCGCAATTAGTAAGTATTGAAGTACTTTAGCACTTGAAGAAACATTAGTAATGGCTGTCAATTCCTTGTATTCCTTTATATCAGTAGTGAATCCAGGATTTGGTTTTGGGGGGGCTGAGGTATAAAAAATTTTATATCGTGGCAGATATTAAAACTTATGGCTTATGCAAACAAAAACAATTTAACTTTATGGACTTTACTCGCCTGACAATAAGAATCATGAAAATCCTACAATACTTACGATAATTTATCAAAAACACAATGAAATAACATGAACAAAACATGTTTTCCCCCACGTCAATGCTACGAATACAAGTGGAAGGACTACAAAAGTTGGAAAATTTTTGAAATGTTACTTTTTTAAAAATGGAGATTAAAAAAAAAAAACAGCTGTAGCGATTTTAAATAAGATAAAGTATTTTGTTTTCGCTTGGGGGGGGTTGCAGCGCCATAGTCTCCCCCCCCCCCGGAATCGCCACTGTTTTAAAGCAAGTTCTTGTAATACGGAAATGTTCGATTATCAATCTGAAGTTTTACCGTGGGTTAGGTATGCTAGTTTGATATTGGGTAGATGTCAATATCATTTTGTTGGCTGCATATTTAACTTGAGGGGTTATTGTATAAACTAAATTTATGTAAAAGGAATAGCGGAATAATCTTGCAGTAAGGATGTGCTAAATAGTGGTCTACTCTTCTGTGTTTTAATCATGCTGACTCGGCAATAATTCATGGGTTGTCTCTTTAAAGATTTCTTGATATTTGCTATTTCAGAATGTTTGAACTTCCTTTTGAAAGGAAATTTTTTGAAAATGTGAGATTTTCCGCTGCAGTCTGATCTAAGTAAGGATCTGAATCTGTTGCTGTTTTTACTTTCTCGTATACAAAGAGAAAGTATTGTAATCGTCAAAAAATTCGAACTCGAGATTTTGACGAATCTCCACGTTTTAGACCTCCCCGAGTCCGAAAAACACAATTTTGGAATTATGTCTGTCTGTGAACACGATAACTCGAAAACTATTAGAGCTACGGGGATGAAATTTGGTATGTGGTCTTTAAACATAATTTGTAGGTTTCTATCAAATTTTGGACAAAATCCGTCAACGGGAAGTCTGTCTGTATGTCCGAAGTCATGTAAACACTATAACTCAAAAACTTGAATAGCTAGATGGATAAAATTTGGTACACAGTTTTATCGTCATGAATGTAGGTCCATATAAAATTTTGGGCCAAATCCGTCAACGAGTTGACTGTCTATCGATCTGTGTAATTTTACTTTTGAAACAAATCCGTTATCTCCATGCGCATGCGTACTGGACGCAATCTTCCGTGAATGATAATCATCGGCTCCTGCTTGGTGCTTTTTTCTCCCCTTTTGGTGAATTCTGATCCTGCTCGGATTATTTTATTGCCGTTTGTTTTGTCGTTTCAACTTATGTTGGGGAAACTTGTTCCGTTCTGGGAATAAAGCAGATTCGAAATTTTTATACGGGGAACTGACTTAATTTCGCTTATTCATGTTTTTTCTTTATCTCCACTGCGTTAGGGGTTTTAGCTTATTTTTTCCCCTACATGTGTTAGGAGTATACGAGAAAGTTTAGGGGAGAACTGCTGGTTTGCAAGAAAGTTCAGCTTTTCATTCCAGAAAATGTTTTGGTAACCTGAGATCCAAATAAGTGATTTTTTCTTAACTTAAAACTCTGTCCTAATGACTAGCCTGTTAAAATTGTTTTGTAAATTGGGGTTCCTGAATTATTGTCGAGTTCTGGTTCAGTTTTCCTGTAAACTTTGCACTAAATGTCTTTCAGCAGATAAGCCAGCCTGACGGACAAACAATAAACTTTATAAAGTCCATCCTTCAATCAAAGGTTTTGGAAACCTCACTATTAGGAAACGTCATTTTGACTAGACTGAGGATTGGGCACACGTTTTTAACTCGCCACCACCTTTTATGCTGTGACACAGCACCTATATGTAACAGGTGCAACTGCATTTTAAATGTTAAGTATATTTTATGTACATGTAAAAACTTTTATACCCAAAGACAAGCTCACTTTGGATTGCATATTGTTGATTTAATTAGTGGCCAATCCTCATGTCAATGTTTTTCTTTTTTGAATGAAGTTCAACTAATTAAAATGATTTAGTTTTAACAGTTACAAGGTTTTTAAAAAATTTTTATGTAATTTGAAAGCAACAAACATTTGGCGCAATATAGCCAAATTGGCCCTTGTGCCGCTAAACCAAATCAGCAGATAAGCTATAAATTTCATCAATAGGTTGAATGGACACATTTTCAGGATCTAATGGTATTAAAGGAAGTGAATCTTTTAATGTTAATTGATCATTTTGATTTGTAACATTAACATACCAATTTATTAATATTTGTATCATTTAAAGCATTTTTCCAACTGGAAGTAAATGTTATGTCTATCGGTTTAGAATTTAGCTATTGAGCCATGATTAGAGTGGACATCCTGTGTAAGCGGAATTGAAAGCTAATTTTCAATTGTAAAAATATCTAAAAATTGGAAATATAAAATTGCAGGTTCGGCTATTTGATTCAGCGCTGACTGATTGTTAAAAATGAACAAAAAAAGGAAATTTCATTAATTTTATTTGATTAATAATAAAATGGTTCATTCAATAATAATTGGGTTTCGTATAGGGATGTGACAAATATTCGGCCTAGCTGAATACTAAACAGGTATTCGACCGAATAAATTCAGAATAGGGTACAGCTTTGATATATGGCATCACTGCTGATGTTTTGGCAACTTTTTTCAACAACTTCTTTGGCAATATTTTGTTTTGGCAACTTAACGATACGGTGTTCGGTTAGGCAACAAAAAGTCGCCAATACAAGATTATTGCCAGTGATGCTGTGTATCAAAGTTATTCCCAGAGTAACATTTTTTTAATATTGCAGAATTACATTTCAATACATTTATTTTCAAAAAAATCTCCTAACATTAACGCAACTTTAAGTTGCATAGCACATGAATGTATTTAATGCTAAACATCATTTATCATTGTAAAGCCTGAAATTATAATGCAAGAACAATTTTTCACCATTTTTCCATGAAGTCTAAGAAAATAAATACTCAATAATCTACAAAGTGATTGAGTTAGCATTTCCCCATTAATACTCAATATCAAAAGGGGTAATTTATGTTTATTGTTAAATTTATATAAAAAAAAATCTCCAGATTAAAAAGAAAAACCACCTCTGTATTGCAAAATTCTACTTGCCTGCTACATGGCTTATGCGATTTAAAAGCTCATCGTAATGAACTTAAATTTATAAGATAAAAATTTGGCTCTTTCAAGGATTTAGTTATTCATACTATTTGTTTTCAAGTTATATTTTATAAATATGAACTAGGTTAGAATTTAGGTATTAAATAACTCCTACTTCTGTTTTGTATAATCTAAATTTTTATATTATTTAATATTAGCTGTCTTCAGAGACCAACTTGTTCCCTAGGAGTGCTGATTTTGTTGAATTGCAATTGAATTTCTTGTGCATAATTTAATATTTTGTGATTCACCTAACATAATAATTTTAACCTTCAAATTGTGATAGACATTTAACCCATGTTTTTTTAGTTGCCTTGTATCTGTTCATTGTCTACTTAAACATCCCTAATGTAGTCAAGTAACTGCCCATGTTATCTGACATATATTTGCACTTTTTCAGCACCAACGTCCCTTCCTTATTCCTCATTCACAAAATATGTATTTGATTTCCACATTAAAATGGGGCCGCACATTTTATGTCTAGTAGAATGTTATCTGAATTAAAATATGCCGATATAAGGAATTAAAATTTAGCAGTCATAATCTTCTGCATATATTTCCTATTATACTTACTATCTTATCTTAGAGGACTTTGTTGAGATTTCTCAAAAATTGATGAGGAAAAAAGGAAAGTAAAAGCCATTAGAATATTATTACTTTAGTTTTCAACAATGGAAGAGAAATATGTAATTAAATATTTATATAAACAATGAAAACAGTTTGAATTTCTGTGCAACAGTGAAAAAATATTTTTTATAAATTATGTATAAAAATATATTTGAAAATTTATTAGAATTAGGGGAGAAAATTGAACTGCAAAATTAGCCTCGTTAGAAAGATAATTTTTTAAATTTTCAGATGGTGAATAGATCATTTTTTGTGATATTTTCTGAAGTTATTGATAAAAATATACCAAAAATTAAACCAAAATTTGCTTAATATTTAGTTGATTGTAATTTCAAGAAAATTGCACCATGGTACATATATCTACACCCTCCAAAGTATATCTGTGCCAAATTTGGTAACTGTAGGTCTAACGGTCTGTCCTTCTAGAAAGCACCAATGGACACATATTTCCTTTTTCATTGTTATTATATCTAAATTCTAATTTTTCGTGGTTTCCTGTGTAGCATGAAGGAATTTTGATATCTATTGATGCTATACTTATTCTTCTTGGCTTTTAACTTTGACTATATGAAATTAAAAATATAACTAAATTTTATTAAAATGCAAGTCCTGCGAGATGCCAATTAATGATATTTATAATTTTTGTACCATATCGTGAATATTGGACATTTTTTAGCACCTAGTACTTTTTTAAAAAAAGGTGCTTTATGTGTATTTTAACTCATCATTTGTAAATGAGATGGTATTTATTAAATCAGAAAATGAAAAAGTGCAATCTGTGCAGAAATTATGAAATTACATCAGTATTAAAAGACTATAAAATTTTCTAATTACATTGGAATCGTAACTAATGAAATTAGAGTTCTAAAAATTTGCAAATTTAATTAGTAACACTAGAATGAAATCAGTATTGATAATTTGATCAGAAAACTTGATTTTTCCTTCATTTTTTTTATCGATTATTCAGTTTCTTCATTAATATGGGAAATGAATGACAGTGCAATTAATTTTGATCAAAATTATATGAGAATCATTAAAATAGTTCAATTTTAAAACTCGATTGAAACAGCGACTTAACAAATGTAGCCATCAGTAAAGGAGTCTTGTTAAAATGTATGTTAACATTTTGGTAATAAATATATATATTAATTATGTAAATTTATGTATTATATGTTGAATGTGTTTTATCAAAGTATAAATCTGATTTAAAAAAAGTTCATGTTTAGAGCTCTTTGAATTTCAGAAGCTTAATCAGTCACTTTGAAATTCAATAAGTGATGAAATTTCAGTTCAATTTTCAAAAATACAGAATCGAGACAGATTTTTTGCATTTGTGTGCATTACATGCAGTCATTTCTTTTATATATATTTAGATAATACTTTATTTTGTGAAAATATATTTTAACTGTTCTGTGGTAAAAAGTGAAATCGATTTGCTGTTATTTCAAATGTTTTTTTTTCTCATGAGACTGGCAGTATTTTCAGAAGTATACAAATCTAAAATTAATTAGATGGTTGCAATAATAAACTTTTAAAGTACTTAGTTTTGTTATAGAACATAATGTTTTGGTAATATTTTAAGGTTTTGTGTTTGTTCATGTGTAGAATAGTAAAGAAAATATGGGAATTTAACTGTTGTTACTAGTGGTTAATTTTTTTAGTGATCTGGGGTTATTTTTCAAAAGGAATTTGAAGGAAAAGTTGAAGTTTGAATTGTCAAAGATTATAAGAAGTTGTCATGTTTTTTTAAATCGCTCTAAAAGTTCATTCCAATGTTTTTTACAAAAAAAAAAAAGAAGAAAAACCCTCAGTTCTCAAAGAAGCAGTTGACTTGATTAATAATTATTTCTTTTCTCTATATAATAAAAGTAAGATGGCAGAAATAGCTAATAAAATGGAAATTGAAATAGCTTTAAAAATACAGATCTTCTATTTGGTAACTGAGTATGGATATCAGAATTGAATAAATTTAGAGCATTAGCATTGTATATGGAATGATCCAGTAAAGGTTAGTTTGATGAAAAAAATTTAAATGTTCATCATATGTATAGAAGAGCAATTTTATTAAATAATAAATTTTAATAAAATAAAAATTTTAAAATTTTTTTTTCTGGTAGTATTAAAAGTTTGTGAACTTGAAAGAATTTGGAAATTGAGAATTCGCCATAAAAAAATTTCTTGTAGTTGAGATTGTTTGACTGACTATTTTAGAAAGTCTTAAGAACGCATCTGGCTACCGAAAGGTAGGAACCAACAAAGCGTAGCGATGCGTCAAAAGGAATTTTATGGCATTTTTTTGCCCTGTAAAATAATTTAGTTTACTTAAATTGCCTTTTTAATTAGTTCGTTAGTTCTTTTAATCACTGTAAAATGTTTTCTGTTAATTGGAAGAAATGAACGAACTCTATGTTCTGCTTGTAGGATGCATCGAACGCAACAGACTGCCTAGTTTCCTATTTTTAATTTTTCCTAAATTGTCTATGAACCGTAATTGTCTGTAAGCGTAATTTTAAATGAATTTGGAAGAAATTTTTTTGATTAGTATCTTTCTATTTATATAGAATTGTGAAGGATAAGACAAGTTATGCAAAATTTTGCGTTTGTCCGGATATTGACAAGCAGCACGTGACGTAAATTTCCGGTCACATGGGTTCGCTTGTTTATTTTCTTGATTGTGTTGCAGCAAACGATTTTGGCATTTGATGCGATTCGGTTTAGAATAAAAAGAAATATCTTCGTTTCTTTTTGTGTGTGTCCGCGATTGCGTATTCATAATTTTCGGAAATGAACGCCAGTTGCTAGAATTTTCAAATAATTTCTAGAACGAATATTAAGGTATTTTAAGCCTTCGTAATGTCTGGTTTTAAATGTTATGAATGGTAATTTCGCTAATAATATTTCGAATTTGATTTATAACCGTATGTGTTTCTGAGAAAACTTGGAAAATGTTTTTTTCTTTCTAAAACTATTATCTTTATCACACTGCTCTTATTCACGCGAAAGCATTCGTCTCTGCTTCATTTTCGTTTAAAATTAGTTTGAATGTTTACAGAAATGGAAGGTTTGATTTAAGTCAGTTTTCAGGTTTGAAGGTTTTCCTACCGCAAATGCTTCTTATTTTATATCTATGCAAGTCAATTTTATGAAGAGCGTTATTTTCTCTTTTGATGGAACATTTGAGTTTTTATTTATATATCTTGTGATTTTTTTTTTTTGTCAACTGACGGAAACGGAAATATTTTTCATTCTTAGTTGTATAAAAAATATTAGAAAAATACGAGTTCTAAAAAAATTTGATCGTGTTTAATATTCGAATGTTGCAATAAATTTTCCCTTTGGATATTGTTTAAACAATGTTGCATTCTAATACATTTCATTTGGTATTGAAATTATTGTTTGTATGTTTTTAACTTATTCTTTGTTATTCTTTTTTCCATTAAGTTCAAGAATAAATTAGCAGGGATAATTTTCATTTAAAAGTTTGCCCTGCTTATTACATATCTGAATCTTTTTCTCCCTACAGCTATTGCAACTCGCCTTAAAGATTTTTGAAATTTCATGTATTTGGATTATAAACAATAAATTGTTAAATGTAACATATTTTTACCAAATTTTGGATTGTGTACAAGTTCCAAGTCTCTGTTAATTCAAATTGATTTTTCACTTGCATACGGAATGCCTGCATTATATATACTTTGGCACAGCAGGGAGATGATTTTTGTCTGATTAATTAGTTCCTTCTCTAGATATTTTAATTAATATATTGTTTAATATATTAATCACCATAGCTTGATTTACTTTTTAAGTATTATGAGCTTTTGTATACTATTACTTTGTGATTTAATGTGTTTATTGCGCTAAATGTATTAAATTTTATGGTGTATGAAGTTAAAATGTTTCAAAAGTAATTGTTACAAAAGCATCTTCCATTCTTTTTTGGGCACTATTTTGTTAGCAGGGCCCCAATTGTTGTAAAGCAGTTTGTGTCAATATTTAATTAATTATCATTAAGATTTGGTCCATTTTTGTCTGGGGCCTTGTTAATAGAATAGTACTCCTTTCTGTATGTTACTGCTCATGATAATTTTGTAGAAGACAAAATAAAAGCAAAATTTTGAAAGCATTAATTTAAGTTGATCGTTTTGTTTAACATGTCTGTATAAAGATGTTTTTTAATGCATCATAGAAATGTATAAGGTAAGTGCTCCAGTAGTGGGCCATGTACCAGTAGTGGGCCACTTGAATTTTTAAGTTGAAAAACAAGAAATTCCAACATTCCAATGAAATAAAAGATCTGCCTCTGGTAGGTTGAAACCCTTATTAACTAACTACCAAAGGCACAGCCTTTATTTCCTCTTTAGTTAGGAGCTAGAAAGTTTGTTGCTGAATTTGGTCTCTGAGAGAAGCATTTTTAGCTTATTCTTAGTGATTTCCTTAAGAGGTAACTCTTCATTCAACTATTTTTTAGTATACATTCTATTTGTTTTAAAAATGAATTGTTATTGATATTATTTGATTATATAATGAATGTATTATAAACTATCTTTAAATTAAATAATATTGATAATTTATGGATAGTGAAGAGTGGCCCACTTTTGGATCAATGTTTTACTAAATGCTCCAGTAGTGGGCCTAGGAATTCCAGTACTGGAGCACATGCTTTCTCTCAAATAGACTGCTTTGTGATGTTTAATAAGAAGGTTATGTCTTGTAAAGTCTTTTTATTTAATTAGATTTGCTTTATTTTTATCATAACCAATAGTGGGCCACATGGCCCACTTCTGATACACTAATGGAACATTCTGACCAAATACTTAAATAATAAATATTTTATATTACTGTTGAGGAAAAGACTGATA
Source organism: Araneus ventricosus (assembly GCA_013235015.1). NCBI lineage: Eukaryota > Metazoa > Arthropoda > Arachnida > Araneae > Araneidae > Araneus > Araneus ventricosus. The sequence goes on from BGPR01013377.1 coordinate 16,779, forward strand.
TTCAAGAACTAGTTGGGCTCTGTAACGAGGCAGACAATAATAACTATCGCATTGCTAGACCATCGAAAAATATTCTATCACCATTTAAAAGGGCTCTTTTCTGGCTGCAGAGGGAAGATGATAAAAGAAAAAAAAATAGATTTATTCAACATAAAATATCAAGATTTAATATCCATAATGCCCCAAACAGAACTTAAAATGAAAGATCGATAATTAGCATATACCTTTAATAAAAAAATTGGCTGTTAGAGAAAAAATGTAAATCTCATGTGACTAGAATCTATAAATAAAAGATTTCACCAGTATCAAGCCATTTTTATTGCATTTTTTTTTATAGTGTATAATGTTAATATATTGTTATTATTACTATATATAATGATTTTATTCTTTTTTCTTTGGCACAATTGACAAAACTGGGTGGCCCACTTTTGGTATGCCTACTACTGGTACATCAAAAGTTTGCTATGCCCACTTCTGGTGCATAGGAGTGATCTAAGTTTTTAATTTTAAAAAAATTATATTACACTTATTTTGATATTTCAGGTGATTATTGTTTTAGATAAAAGTTTGAACAACCATAAAAAAATACAGATTAGCGAAACTTCTCAAAAGTTTAGATGATAATTGAGGAAATACCCTTAAGTGGCCCACTACTGGAGCATTTACCTTAGTTTTCATGTTTTAAAAACGTGGCATTGTTATTCCTAATACAGATGAAAATAAATGTCAAAAAGAATTGTTGCATTAAGTAGTTTTTTTAAGTACCCTTTTAAAATTCCTGTAACTTTACAAGAAATATTTAATGTTTGCTTTTTTGGTATGGGTTTCAATTTTTAATGTCTTTATTTATAGTGAAAAAAACGACCGATTGTTGTGCAATTAATTTCAGTTATAGAAAAAAATGTGAGCTTATCACAATTTCTAAACCTAGTTTTTTATTACTTTTACTACCCATAATGATCATGTTATTTGACACTACTGAATTGTTTCAAATATTTTGAAGTGAATCACTTGGGATAACAGTAAGAAAATGTGTATGTGGATGAATTTTTCATTATCCCAATTTATTTATTCTAAGGTTATTTGCATAATTTTATTCTTTTAATAATTTTAACTTCCGAAGAATTAGGCTTAAAAATATAATTTTCTAATGTCTGAATTGACTTGTATATTAACTGTTTATTTTTGTATTTAAATTTTGGCTGTTAATATTAAATAAAGGTGTATTGTCTAGATATAGCATTTTTTAAATATGCTTTTAATGGTAGGTATTTTTTTAATTGTCAGATTTCTGCAGTTCTTTTTTAACATGTTAACAAAGGGGTTTTATTTTTATTTAAATGAATTTTGAATACATTTTCTCCCTTCTAAATTCACTGTACAGCTGTCTTATATTTATCATTTAAAAATATTTTTAAATTTTAACTAAAAACAAGTAGTTAAGTATGGTATCTATTAATATTTTCAAAACTGGGCATACTTGAGAGTTGTTAATAAATTTTATACTTTAATGATATACATCTTTAGTAATAGTTGTCGCCTTTGCCCCCTTTCACCAGTAGTCTGACTTTTTCTAATAAAAGAAATATTAATATTTTGTTTTGTTCAAATTTACTTTGATTTTATGATAATAAATCTCAAAAAGAGATACGCAAATATTTCTAGATTTGGGTAATACTTTCACACTTGACAAAAGGGCCAATTTAAAAACAAAGGACTTATCTGCCTGAAGTTATGTATTGATTACAATTTTTAAGGGCTTGAGTTTGTTAAAAATTATTACAAATTCTTATATTAAGTAATTAGTGCTAATATGTAATCTCATTAATTTTATGTAATTATTAATCTAATTATTGAATTTAAGATAAACTTTTAAGTACATTAAAACAAGAGTCTCAAGTTTTAAAATGCTTTAAAATAACCTTTTTTTTTAATTGCTGATCTATATTTTTCTTTGTTTTAGGAAGTGATACTTAAAGTACAAATGTATGAGAAAGTTCTGAATAAATAAATGCCTTATGCGTGCACAGTTAGTTGCAGTAAGTATTTTTTGTTAATAAATGTTTGCTGGTTTTATTCTGTAACTTCAAACTGAACAAGATAACTAATGTTTTTTTAAAACTAGTAAATTTTTTTTTGAATATTTTTTTAAAATTGTTTTTCTCTTATATTCTAATATTTCATTCTCGAATAATTAAAAACCTATCTACATTGAAACCAAGGTAAAGAATGGTGTTCTTTCATCAAAAAATGATGCTTAGTTGTTTCTGTTGATTCATTCATCATACTTGCAGAAATTTTACATTAGTATTGCAGACATAAAAGGTATGATTTAGGAAGTAGGGAAGACTGGGGATGTTTGACCATGGGGGAGGTTCACCCCCTTTAACTTAAAAAATAAAAAATTGATGTCGAAGATTAAATACCAGATGGCAGCTTAATAATCATCAACTGCATACCATACTAAAATTCTAAGACATTTGCAGAAAAAACAGAGAAGCTATTTTCTGTTTCATATTTCTTACTTAGGAAAGTAAATTTTTGATTTTTCATTTGTAAGAATCTGTGTTAATTATATATAAAAATATTTTGGTTTATAAAGCTATCTTAAATAATGCTCTAAAAGACTATCCACTTAAATAGAAATAATAATAGTTATTAATATGCGGTTTTAATAAAATGGCTGCAAGGGAATGTTTGACGCATAGCAAGTATGAGAGGTTTGACCTGGGACAAATCTCCCCATTTTATAATTTTAAAGGGCTAACATTTTTAATTGAAAGTTGAATCTCACATATTTCATATTTCTTAATTAAAAATTAATTTAATTAATAATTTCTATGTTTGCAAGATTTATATCTTATTTGGAAAATTCTGTGCCTAAAATGCTCAAAGCATATAAAATCTTCATCTAAGCAATATTGTACCTTTCATATATGCTACTGTTTATTCTATTACATCTTGGATATTATTGGGCAAATAGGTATTAAAATTTTAGCAATGAAAATAAAAAAAATGCTACATTAGCATTTACTGAATTTCTAAATAACTCTTCGTCCCTGGGCCTCATTAACACTCAGCAAGTTAATGAAAAAAAAAAATGTCTTTTGTTTATTTTTGACATTTTTCTATAAGTTAGAATAAAATTAAAAAAAAAAAGGTATTCCCAACATTAATTAAAGCTGCTATTCTGTCCATTTTAAAAGATAAAAATGTTAAAGCGTTGGTTGAGGATTAAATTGATGAAAAAAACTTTAGGAAGAGGTATATGGATAAATATAAAGGCTTTTAAGATGGAAATATATAATTTAAAGCTAATCGTGTCTCCTGTCAAGTATTCCCTGATATAGGGGGAAACTGAAGAATATTTACAGGTTGCTTCCGAGTTACATTGTATGGATTAACTCCAAAGACAGTCAACAAATCTGCTAGGTATAACTGGTTGAAAGAATTTATATACTGGCATATCTTAATGAAGCCTGGATAGAGCAATGGGCTTTAATTAAAACAAATAAAACCGAAAGAGTAGTTTTGGAAATTAAATTTGAATTTGGTGATTATAAAAACTTTCACAGAATGCAGTTTATAAGCTGTTGACGAAATAAACTAATTCTGAATTGTATGTTATAAAGAGGAATAGTTGATTAAGTAGTTAATGCCATTAATTTTTAAACATTGTTTTATTTTGTTTTTAATAAGTGGGTTAAACCTCCCTGAAGTGGGGATGTTTGACCCATTTTTTACTATTTTGGAAAATCTTTATAAAAAGTTATTTTAAATATTTTATAAATTATAATAGTGTGGAAATATGCCCCCTAATATGAATTATAAAATGGTGAAAAAACTAGATATCAATCTTGTCTTTAAAGAAAATAGGACAGTTTTTTCAAAAGTGGGTCAAACATCCCCAGTCTCCCCTATATATTAAGAATAGAAAAACCAAGATATTTTTGGCACAAATAATTGCTGCAGTGCTTGGACCAACGAAATTTGCATGAATATGTAGTTATGATAAGCTATTAAATATCAGTTCACCTGTTTGTTCTTGAAACTTTGAATATTTGGCATGTGAAGGGCATAACAAAGGTAAACTTTTTAAATTGGTGGAAGGAAAAATTTATGGCTGCTCTTCTGAAGAAAGATATTTGTACTATTCAGGCAGAACAATCAGTGATAAATGGAACATAAATTTTGCTTCATTTAGCATTTGTTTTATAGCTGAAGATTGTCACAGGGATGCGCTTTAAAGCATAGGTACATTATTTTAAATTCAATCTAATTATACGCGATAAAACCACAAAAAAGTCTATTAACTCTTTTTGATTTTTTTTTTAAAGAATAGAGTAAAGGTTTCATTTTTAAAGCTTAGTTTAGAAATCATCTGTCAAATTAATAATACATTTTTCACTAACAAAGGAATAAGTGCTTTTTTTTTTTTTAAAAAAAAAGCAATTTCATTGAATACATTTTCCTTAGGTGGTCAATAAGAGTATTGTTTCAAGATTAAAGATGGAATGTCTTCAGTTTTTAGAATTTTTTTGATTGACAGAACTTCTTAATGACTTGCATACAATTCTGGAAAAACTACTGATCTTGAATCATTTGTGTTGAGTGATACTTACTTGAATGCTTTCAAATTTATTATGCCAAATGTTTACTTTCTTTATGGGTACTTGAGGTTTAAAACTTAATGCATTTGCTTATGAACCTTAGGATTAGAAGCAGGGTTTTTGATTTTTTTCAAAATCGATTTGATTTAAATCAAGATTTTTTTCATTTTAATGATTTTTTTTAAAACTATATATATATATTTAACATTTGTATATTATACAATGAGACCTACAGTCGTAGAATTATATATATATAACAACATACCAGTCATTAAGCTCTTTCTTTTTTTTAAAAAAAGAAAATATTTGAAATATGTAACAACTATTTAAAAAATATTTGTGAACTAAATATAAAGAATAAGACAATTTTATTAAGGAAAAATATAATAAAAATTACATTTCTTGACTATAGATATATTATTGTATGTCAGAATATATAAAATTTTTAGATATAGCTCTTCTGGCCAAGCAAATTTTGCACGAGCGAGAAGCAGGCTCTCTTTTACATGAATTGCACCAAAGGACTGAAAATCCTGTTCCCCCTTTTCAAAAATAAGAATTATCCTTCTCTACCCTTTATTGGATAATAGACTAAGGATGTCTTGGGAATGTTGCAATCTTGCAACAACTAAGAGCATACTCTTCTCCTCTCCCCTTTCAAGTATTTGGATTAAGGTTTATTTCACCTTGACCTTGAGAATAGACTACTTCTTACTAAGCATAAAAAATTAAAGAAACCAGTAACTAGGTGACAAGTCACTGAAATTTTCTGAAGTAACTTTTTCTAACCTGGACTCAAAAATGTTTTTTAAATATCTTACACTTCAACCATTCTATGCGCTTGTTATTTATAATAAATCAAGTTTAATATTTATTTAAGCGAGAATTTTAAGAAATCCAAATGGAAAAGATACATAAAGTGACTATTTAAAAAATTTCTCAAAATTCAGTAAATTAAGATAGACGTAAGAAACAAACTTCATTAGAACAGAAATCGTTTTCCCTTTCTGATGGTGTATCTATTTTTTTCATACAATTATCCAAAAACATGCTGTTGAGAAATTAGAGCAAAAAATCACCCAAAAGAACACAACATTAATTAAAAATTTTTCTAGATTAAATTCGAGGTGCATTGAGTCACCATCAGCTGTGTGCCAAATTTCATGACTATAAGTGTGATAGATTTGTCTGGGCATCGCACACACAAACATTGCCTTTTATAATTATAGATCATAGTTTAAATTGTGCTATGTAGATGTTTGTATTTCTTTTGGAACATTTGTATGTATTACTTAATTATCTTGCATTTGAACATTATTGCAATATAAAAACTTTGTTTTCCCAACACTATTTAGTTTTCTCCAATATTAAAATGAAACTCAATGCATTTTACTATGTTCTTCCTTTGTAAAAATGATCCTTTCACAATATTTATTTTATAAAAAAGGAGCATCTCGTACTTTGCATTTTATTGTGTTGCTCATTAGAGATTTATTTAAAATCTTATTTGCTTGTGTTTTCAAAAGTAGAGATATGGAAAGTACTCTAGTTACATCAATTCAATGAAATATTTTTTAGGATTTATACATGAACAATTTTATTTCATTAAAGCAGCTTAACTTGATATTTAAAATAAAGTGATTTAAATCGGTGATTTTTAAAAAAAACAGTTGATTTAAATCGGTGATTTTAATGAACTGATTTAAATCACCACAACCCTGATTAGAAGGATAAAAGAACTTTTAAGATAAATTTTATTCATTGTTAAAATATGATGTATAATTTTATGTACCCAACCTTTCCATTTGATTGTGTAATTTCTTTTATATATATATATGTGTGTGTGTGTGTGAAAACAAGTAAAATGAAATATGCTCAGTGATTTAAAATTCATTATATTTGACTCTACTACTACAATGAGTAGAATATATATATTTATTTAAAGTAAAGGCAAAAGATTAGGCAATTAAGAAAATTCGCTTGTTTGTAGATTGTACCTTCACTCTATAATTGTGTGGGGTTTTAATTTTAAAGGAAAAGGCATTTGACCTTGAACAACATTCTTAAAAGTGCAAACCTCTGTCATTTTCTGTAACTAGATATTCTTGCTTTGCTTAGGACATTCTTTTATGCTCAACTGAGTCTAGTTGATGTAATTATCTGCAAACCCCGAGCTGTATTGTTTCTATTCTCTGCCAGTTAATTTGTTGCAGGATTCAAAAATGAATCCTAAACTAAATTTTCAAATTTGTTGTTTTGTTGATGTTCACACATTATAAAAGTGTAAGTGTTAAGAAAATTTGTGTGTTAGATAGATAACTTCAGAAATTTGATATTGGTGGTTGTTTCATCTAGAAAGTTGCACTTGCGTGAAAAGATTCAGAAAAATTTACATTTTTGTTAAAGTTGCTCTTTTTAGTATTGTATTTATTTTAATAGCTGCCCTTATTTTCTGCATTTCTAAATAATTTAATATTTTATTTTCTTTTGCTTAAAAAAAAAGGCATGACTTTTAAGTCAGCTCCTAAGATCAGGGTTCGTACTCCTCTTGAAATTCCTGAAAAACTCCTGAATTTTGCTTTTTTATTCTAAAGGCCCTGAAAACTCCTGAAAATTGTGTTTTTTATCCTAATATTTCTTTTTGTCTCCTGAAAAATTACACTCGAAGAGCAAAATATAAAATTATGATAAAACATAAAAATATGACGCTTCCATTTTTCCTTATTGATAGAAAGTCACTGGAATCTGGAATTCTTATTTCTGACCTTACTTAGCGCCGAAAGAGTCTACCTCGCATGTTCCGAGTCACCGCAATCGGGAAAGATCGGAGAATTGATATTTAGTATACTTTTTTCCCAATTTTATAAAAATTTCCACACTACCCCCTTCTCCCCTAAATTGATTTTTTTCACGTTATCTCCTGAATTTTCTGTACTGTACCCCTGAAAAAATCCTTAGAAACTCCTGAATTTTACTATCACATATGCAGTATGAACCCTGTAAGATTGTGCGTTAAATAAGATTTTTAATTCCCATTTCCATAAAAAGTGGGTTGGGGTGGGGTAAGGGCTTGGTTATGATTCAGGTCATAGTCTTAGCTTATATCTCTGCTTGTAATTAAAAATATATATATATATTCTTTGCCATGTTGTGACAAATATTCTTGTAAAAGTCTGGCCCTTATGCCATAAAACCAAAGTCTTATTCTTTTGCGAAATTTTTCTAAAACATGCATCCCTGTAATTAAAAAAAAAAAAAAAAATGTATAGTCAGGAACATTCAATTTTCCTTGATTGATAATTTATTAAGTGCAGGAAGCTAAAGAAGAAAATTGGAATCTTCTAAAGTTAGAAATTTTTGAATCGGTTTACCTTTTAACGGACTCGAGCATCCGGTAACAAATGGATCTGCTTTCTCATCTGTGAGTGTTAGTAAAGAGGATTGTAGATAGGACTTGTTGACGAGGGATTCTTTTTCATATTTTGATATGGATCTGCAAAGAAAGAACTGAGTTATTAGTTTATTATTTTTAATGCTGTGAAATTTTTTTGTTTAGTTACAATTAACTTAATAATGATGGAAGGTAAGCACATTGTAAATCTGCATGCTGATGTCTGGGCATTTTATGCTGTATTGTATGCTGATATTTCTCTAGAGCTTCCTGTTGAGCACTAAGAATTTTATGGAGAGAAGCTTTTAATAGAAGCTGTGTTGCTGAGTCCGCATACATTTTTGATAAAATTGTTTTTGCTTTTGTATTGTTTCTGACATGCCTATTCTACTGAATGGCATCAAGTACTCTTAATGAATTTTGAATTTGAAAAATTTCCTTTCCCTATATTCTCCATTTGTATCTGTCTGCATTGCTGCTTTAAACAAATTTTAAAATGCGATACAATTTCGAAAACGTTTTTAGGGATCAGAGCTTTGTAAACATTTGTTTTTCTGTTGAATTGGTTAAATTGTTCTGTTCACTCCCTTTTTCTTTCAATTTACAGAAATGATTAAAACTTGGAAAATTGCGATTTTTAATTTTACATATTTTGATATTCCTTCTTCGTGGTTTAAATTATTTTAATTCTTTTTAGCTCGGATAGTTTAATCTATTTGATATTGATAAAATTGTGTACTTACCTTGTTACGTTTGCCAGATCTGTCAAATTTGCTTTCACAATATTTATACTTGATTGTAATGTGTCTGCCATTCTTCTGAGTCCTTGTAAAGTAGATTGTAAAATTTGAAGATTTGTTAAAATATCTGCATTTGCAAGACTGATCATTGGATCTGGTGCTGACTCCGATCTTGAAATAAAGCTGCGGCCTATATTTTGAACTTGTTCTTCCATCCACATTTTTGTTAGCAGTTGATTTTGCTGTATCTTGTCAACATCCTCCCTTATGATGTCTTGTATAGTTGTTATCTGCTTAAAAAGATGGATATTTTCAGTTTCAAGCATGTTTTCTGTAATTTTCTCATTTGATATTAAAGATTTGATAGTTTTCATCAGTTGCGCCTATACTTTAGAATCTAATAAGAATTAGATTCCTCCCTTTTTTTTTATAGTTCTAAGGTGAATTATATAAATCAATTGCTGAATAAAAATTATGGGACAGTGTAGTATGCAGGGATGAGATTCTTCCGCTTTTTCGCGAATTTCCGCTTTTTTGTTATTTTGAAAAAATTCCGCTTTTTTCTCTCAAAATTCCGTTTCTCACCCCACCCCCTCCTCCGCAAAAATATGCTTTTTCTTCCGAAAATTCCGCTTTTCCACAAAGAAAAGAAACCTTCCTATCCTCCGTTTTCGAAAGAAAATTCTGAGAAAATATGCTTGACCAAAAATTTATAAAAATAGAAGAAATAAAACAGAAATCGGTATGTGATACATTATTATAATTTATAAAGAGCTAATGCACTTTACACAGTTGCATGAAGCAAAAGAAATTATTTGTCCTTATTTTTATTTTTTGAGCTAACTTTTATCAAAAGGCTGTTAAATATAATATAATTCTTCTCAGAGTTCTGTTGGGCTGCGGTGGCCTAGTGGTAAGGTCTCGACCTCGGGACCGGAGGGTCGCAGGTTCGAAACCCGATTCCACTGAAGATCCGCCGTGTATGGGGCCTGTTGCACGCTAAATCATACGTAGTGGCCAAACGTCCTCCCGTTGGTGTGGCGTGGAAGTTTGGAGAGGGGGGTGCCAGCTCAGGTGTCGTCCTCGTCATCTGACCGCGGTTCAAAATTACGAGGTCCGTCCCTAAATAGCCCTTGTGTTGCTTCAAAACGGGACGTTAATATAACCTAACCTAACCTAACCTCAGAGTTCTGTTGGATGTATGTTGCATCGCAGTGATGCACAGGTGGTAAATGTTTTAATGTCTAATTTTGTATTTTCTGATGCACCTGATGATGTGTTAAACTTGTTTGTTAACTTTTAATGTGAATGATTTAATAATAATTTAATATTCTTTTTCTTATTTATAAGTACTGAATTATAAATAAGTTATTAATTATTATAGTGTAATATTTTCATCATATTGCGTGTTCTGATGTTTTACTTCTTAAAACATCTTTCGTGTATAAATTATGGTACAAATGTTTTCCTCGCGTATGATTTCAGTCTTTTTGCTTTTTTGCCAATCTCATCCCTGGGTATTTGAGCAGTTTCTTTTCGAAGTTGATTCCCCCCCCCCCTTCTTATCTTTAGCCTTAAGTTACTAATCATCTGACCTGGCCTTAAAAAAGAAGGGGTGGGGGGAGTCTGCATAAACCTGGCCATTTTTTTTTTCTGTTAACTTTTAATCATCCTCAGAGTTCTAAAAAAGTATAAAATGCAAGTTATGATAAACTCGGCGGCGTTCTATCTTCTAAAATTAAAGTTTTTTGAAACTGAATCTGATTATCTACAGAAATTAAATACAAACAAAATACTTTAAATAATTGAATTTCTGAAATACATTTAAAATACTCTTCTGATCTGAAGGTGAAATGTAACATGTAATTATATAATTTATCATCCTAGGATTGTGACAAAAACGTCATCCAAAAGATATTATACCAATTGTGGTGAATAGAAATGTTGCTTAACAGTGATTTGACAATTTTTCATCTAAAATGCTATTTCAGTGTTGAAAAATTTAGAATGTATTTTTTTCTTTCCTTGCTTAGTCTTCTTTAATCATTCTATATAAAAAAAAAAATAGCTATCCATTCAAAAGAAACTTCAGAGAATAGAGTGGAATGGATGAATAAATATGTATTGTATATTATTTGAGAGCTTTTACAGGATGGTTAAAATGAATTGAGTGATCAAGGAAGGCTACATTTATTGTACTTGATTAATGGAGTTTTTAAAAACTAAATATTTAGATTCAGAAATACTTCAAAGGTTTCAAATAGATTGTTTAATTTTTGAAATCAAAAGATAAGTTAGTTTTGCAGTATCTTGTAATGAATTAAAAATATTTTTTATTCTTATCTAAGTTTGAAAGTGTCCTTTGTGTGTAAATTATTCTGTAGTTTATTCACTTATACTTTTTTAGAATGTTTTATGAAGCATTATAGAATTTATGAATTTCAAGATTAAACTGAGTCTGTGGTCCAAAATCTAGATGCGATTTGTTACGAGTCCTTGCTATTAAAATTCTGCATGAAATTGACATCTATTGCCAAAATATTTTGAATTAAATAGGTTTTTAAAAATATTCTAAACGTACTTTGCATTAGTATTTTTGATTTTCAATTTTTATGACATATTTAGAAATATTTTTAGAAGTAAATGCTATTAATATAAGCTGTACATTTATACTTATTTTTTTTCTTTTCATTTCTTGCAGCTTAAATTTGAAGTCTGCTATTTGCCATCTCGCACCTAATTTTTGTTATCAAGAGGCCTTAACATAATGACCCACAATGCATAAAGTATTACTAAAGTCTCCTGGAAGGATATCGTAGATTATGCCGAAAAAGTCTATGGCTGCTCCATGCCCTAGTGGAAAGGAAAGTTCTACCCGACTGCTAAGATCACGCGACGAGTCCACAAAGCATTTGAGAAGTAGAAGCTCAACTTCAAGTGAGAATAAAGTGAGCAAGAAGCCACGAAAGTCAAGCACTACGCCACAAAGTGTTACTCGATCTCCTATTATCACTCGTTCCAGAAGTAGAAGTCTTGGTCTGCAGCAAGCACAGCCTGTTAATCTTGTTGACAGCTCCATGGACTGTTCTTCTCAAACCCCTGTTGAAGAAAGTTTGAAAAGGAAGCATCCTTTAAATTTAGAACGTAAAACTGGTGAAAGTTCCAAAGAAAGTGTTGCAAAGAGAGCCAAATCTAGTACCAAAAAGTCCAAAGCATCCAATATGAGCAACGCTCCTACGCACTCTAAAAATGAGTTGAGTAATGCTAGTGATATCTCTTCAGGGAGGGGTGACGGGAAGGATACTTCTGCTAACAAAACCCAAACTTCTGATTCCCACGATGAATCGCTCTCTGGGCAGGTAGCGGAAGCGGCAGAAAGCGTCTCCAAGGGTAGTACCTCTCCATCATCGAGTACAAGTGATAATTCCAGATCCAATTTACTAGAAACTGGTGCACTTTCTAATGAAAGGATAAACAATTTAAATTTAGATGATAACTCGAGTGCGAACCCTCCAGTTGAGGACTTCATTCTTGCTTGTTCAAGACTGTCTCAAGCTGAAGCTACTGCTCAGCAGTTGGCTAGTTTTTCTTGTAACGAAAACGAGATGTCAAATGAAGCCCGAAAACAGAAGTACGAGATCTTAAAGAATATTTCGGACCGGAAGCTTATTACGAACAGCGATTTCCAAAAGAGTCTGTTATCTGTAATGCAGAGAACGAGAAACTGCCAGAATAATAAGAATTCTGAAAGCCCGTTGGAAAGCAGACCTGGTGGTAGTGGTACTTCTGAATTTCAAAACGTTTTGAGAATTAAAGTGGAAAAGGATGACGAATCAATTAAAGATCAGTGTAAGTTTAGTAAAACATCCAATTTAAGAGATGGAAATTCTGCTCAGCAGTCTTATTTTAAACCACCAGCTGCCAGTTCTAGCGGTGCTCAAAGCAGTGCATTCAACAATATTTCGGTAAAGCAAGAAATGGATATACCCAGTGCTGAAGAAATTTCTAATCCTTTCCTAACTAGGAGAATTTTTATTCCAGATAATATAGACGGCGAGTCTGCTCAGGGCCTCAGTTCAGCAAATAATACAGCTGCTGTAGGAAGTTCCGATTCAATAGATGGAGAAATAGGCCGCTTACAAGCTTTAATGGATTCTAGACGGATTCCTATCAGTTTATTTGGTGCTTTGGAAAGTCGCATGCAGCAGCTTTTCCACAAGTCCATGGGAACAGCCACCAGCAGTCGTGCTCAACAGTTACTTCAGGAACTGCAAGCTGCTGAAGATGACGAACATCAGCTTCAAGTGCTTATTGAAATCAGCCAGTTACTAGTCATGGGAAATGAAGACACATTAATTGGATTTCCTGTCAAACAAATAGTACCTCTTCTTATAAATCTTTTGCTAAAAGAATACAATTTTGAGTTAATGAACCAAGCTTGCCGAGCACTGACGTATTTAATAGAAGCCCTGCCTAGATCATCATCTGTTGTTGTGGAAGCTGTTCCTGTTCTTTTGAATAAAGTTCAGGTCATACAGTGCATAGATGTAGCTGAACAGGCACTAACTGCCTTGAAAATGTTATCAAAATGGCATAGTAAAGCTATTTTGCAAGCAAAAGGTGTTTCAGCATGTCTTATGCATTTGGATTTCTTTTCAATAAATGCACAGCGAACTGCACTTGCCATAATTGCAAATTGTTGTCAAAACATATTACCTCATGAATTTAGTCTAGTCCAAGATTCATTAAGCATTTTAAGTGGATGGCTTACCCGTCAAGATGAAAAATCGGTAGAAAGTATTTGTCTAGCTTTCTCAGGGCTTGTTGAATGCTTTCAGCATGATCATGATTGCTTGATGCAAATTGGTAGTCATGATCTACTAACCAACATTCAACAATTATTAGTTGTGTCGCCTCCTATTATTAGCTCACAAATTTTTACTACTGTTATACACATGTTAGCTCTGATGTGCGCTTCCTGCTCAGAAATTGTTGTCTTCCTTTTGCAACAAGATTTTGCAGAAACCTTGCAATATTTATTAACCGAGAACTGTGACAATACAAAAGAAATAGAACTGACTCCTAGGAGTCCCCATGAATATTTAGAGCTTTCTTCTCTAATATGTGAAATTATGCCATCTTTACCACCTGATGTTTTGTTCAGCATAAATGCCTTGATAGTGGCAGCTAAGAAGAAAAGTAATCCTCCTAACTCTGTGATGTGGCAGTGGAAGGATGATGCTGGCTTTTGGCATTCTCATGAAAAAAACGATAGTAAAAACATTGAAGAAGCTTATCAGCGTGGGAATGTGAAACTATACATTTCTGACAGAGCTGCTTTGAATATTGACCTTCAAACAATGGAACAGTTTGACGAAGGCGCAGGCACTTCCAGACAACTCCGCCGACACATTATCAGTTCTTCAGAGGATCAGTCCAAAAACCCAAGGACAAACTTTTTTGAGAAAAATGAGGATTTAGTAATTTCAAGCATTAAGATATTGTTTCCTGTTTTATTCGAAATATATTGCAGCTCAGCAGGCTCTACAGTGAAGCATAAATGCTTAAGGGCGATGTTACGTATGGTTTATTTTGCACCACCAGATGTTCTCCATCAAGTTTTGAAGAAGCAGGCTATCGCTAGACATATTGCTTCTATGCTTGCTACCCAAGAGTTTAGGACAGTGATTGCTGCTCTACAATTAGCTGAGATATTGATGCAAAAATTGCCTTCAGAGTTTAGAGTGCATTTTATAAGAGAGGGCGTCTTGCATGAAATCAGAGCTCTGGCTAAAATTGATGCAAAAACTTGGCAGATAGAGAGCAATACCGCTGAAGCTAGCACCTCCTTTTCTTCTAATTCTTCTGTTCAGGTGCAGAGTTTCGATTGCCTAGGTGATGTTCCACAAGTTTCAAAATCTGATGTAGGCCAAAGTAGTTCAGCTTCAATGCCGGTGTTCAGTAATTCACAGGCTTCTTCCTCTTTGTTAAAGGAGGATGAAAGTAATGGCTCTAACGTTGCATCGAAGATAAGAGACGCTTTAAAAAGACGATATATGACCATAAAACGTACCTTTGGTGCTGGTGATAAAGATGTTGCTTCACTTTGTGGAGCTGACTTAGCAATCACGGTTGACAGTAGAATGAAAATTAATAACTGGATCAAAGAACAGGCCCAGAATTTTGACGACAAGTATTTTAATGTAGATCAAATAAATTCTCATCCTGTGATAAATGTACTGAATATCTTAACCAAAGCTGTTCAAGGCTTAGAATGTATGGATGACTGTGGATTACGTTCTCTGATTGAAGTTCGTGATGTCGTGACTCAGAATGATATCTCTTCCTTTGAACTTATCCACAGTGGTTTGGTCAAAAAACTTGAACAGTATCTGTCGGCAGCACAAGGAGAGTCTATGCCTTTTGGAGTTAAAAGTCTTGAAGATCGCTTAAGAACATTCTTGCATGTTTTCATTGGTAGTCCACTTCAGGTAACTCCTGAAATTCAGCCTGAGAAGTTTGATGCGTCACCTCTTGTAAATTTGATTACTAAACTAAATGCGTGTGTCAGTCATCTAGAACAGTTTCCTGTCAAAGTTTATGATCAGCCTTCAAATGGAAATACTGGAAGACCTGGAGCTAGTATCATGAAGTTTTTTAACATGCACCAACTTAAATGTCTTTTCCAGCGTCACCCTTCCTGCACGACTTTAAGGCAATGGCACAGTGGTCCAGTTATGATAGATCCATTGGCATCAATTCATAATATTGATAGATACTTGGTTAATCAAGGCTTTGGGTCTTTAAAAGAAGATGATGAAAGTGAAAGTGACTTGAGCTATGATGACAGTTCCGATGAAGATGGTGGTTTGATTGTTGCTGATATTAGAATGGACCATGGACATGGATCTCCCAAATTACAGTTTCTTATTGGAAAGAGTGTTTTGCCATATAATATGACCCTGTATCAAGCAGTCAGACAGTATGGGAGTGGTGATAGTCAAAATTCAAGCAATGCACAGAACCTGGATTGTGAATATCCTGTAGGATATGCTTCTGTGTGGCTCAAAACGCACACTATTTGGTATCGTCCAATACCACCTGAAGATTCAGAAGGAGCTTCATCCAACAGTACAAATACACCTCAAACTATTTCAGGGAAAAAGAAAAGTTCATCTAGTCGCTCCAGTCATTCAAAAAATGCATCAGAGAGAACTAGATCTTCTAAGAATAAGAAAGATGCTCTTTGGGATAATGGCATTGTTCCTGAAGTTGCATTCCCGTCTTCCTTTGTCGCAAAACTCTCTGGTTTTGACACAATTAAAGATCCTTCATTAGATGTAATTATTTTGCTTAGAGTTATTCATAGTTTGAGTTATCACTGGGGATTACTGTATCAGCTGAATTCCTGGTCGCAACTTGTCCCCCAAGCGGCTTTCATTAATAACGAGTTGACTCTGAAAGTTAATCGTCAACTTCACGATCCATTGGCAATCATGACTGGAAATACCCCTAGTTGGTTGTCTCATATAGCGTACAATTTCCCATTTTTGTTTCCCTTTGAGACAAGACATCTCTTATTCTATGTTACATCATTTGATAGGGAAAGAGCATTGCAGAGACTTATTGACACAGTGCCTGAACTTACAAATGCTGAGAAGATAACCCCCAGATTGGAAAAAAGGAAGAGAACTGTATCTAGAAACAGCCTTTTAAAACAAGCAGAAACTATTTTGCAAGATCATGGGGATTCTAAGGCATTATTGGAAATTCAGTACAAAAATGAAGTCGGAACAGGACTAGGGCCCACTCTGGAATTCTATGCCTTAGTTTCTAAGGAATTGCAACGAGCTGATCTTGACATGTGGCATGCTGTTGAAGTTGTCACTGATGATGGAAAGGATCCAGCTGTAACTTATGCACATAGTCCAGCTGGGTTGTTTCCAATGCCCGTCTCTAGAAATGCAAGAACAAGCTCCTTAACCAAAGTTAATAATAAATTTAAACTACTAGGAAAATTCCTTGCAAAAGCAATAATGGATTCCAGGTTAGTAGATATTCCACTGAGTTTGGCATTTTTTAAATGGTTGCTGAACCAAGAAAAATATTTATCACTTGGTGACTTGCAGCATATTGATGAAAGTTTAGCGCACAATATAATCAAACTGGAGAAAATTGTTATTGAAAAGAAGAAACTAGAAAAGGATAGTTCCTTGAATCCTGTTGCTCTGAAACGTAGTCTGGAAAGTATAACCCTTGATGGCTGCTCAGTTGAGGATCTGAGTTTGGATTTCACGCTGCCAGGATACTCGCGCATTGAAATGAAAAAAGGTGGCAAGGATGTACCAGTTTCAATACACAATATAGAAGATTATTTGAAACTTTTAAAATATTGGACAATGACTGAAGGAGTATCGAAGCAAATGAAAGCTTTTAGAGAAGGATTTGAATCTGTGTTCTCCTTGAATCGGCTTCAGGTTTTTTATCCCGAAGAGCTTGCTTATCTTTTTTGTGGCAATGTACATAATCAGTGGGATGTTAAAAGCCTGTCAGACAGCTGCCGCCCAGATCACGGATATACCTACGAGAGCCAAGCTATTAAATTCCTGTTCGAAGTTTTGTCCAGTTACGATGCAAATCAGCAACGACAATTCATACAGTTCATCACTGGATCTCCCAGGCTTCCTATTGGTGGCTTGAAATCTTTGTCCCCTCCTCTCACTATTGTGAAAAAGACTTCGGATGATGAAACTAGTTCTGATAACTATCTGCCGTCTGTCATGACCTGTGTAAACTACCTTAAACTTCCTGACTATTCTAGCATCGAGATCATGAGGGAAAAATTGCAGATAGCTATTAGTGAGGGCCAACATTCGTTCCACTTGTCCTAAAAGTTATAATTTCCAAACTGGACATAGTGCTGTATTATTTTTTAATCAAAAACTTAACTTTAAAAAAAAAGCTGTGGTTTTGATAAAAATGGCAATTTTGTTAATGATTCCAATGTAAAGTGCTATTTAAAAAACTGGACTTGTAAGTGAATGGTCTGTTAATCTCCAGATGTTTTGTGCTCAATAAATGAAAATCCGAATTTGGCATTTTATTTGAAACACCTTTAAATCTTTTAAAAATCCATGTTATGCAGCTTTCTTACCATTGCACTTTATTCAAAACTATTTATTCTCTTTTGCAGTTTAGTTTATTAGATGAATTCAAAAACATTTCCGCCTATGATATTTCAGTATAATAATTTGCAGCAATTGGATATTCCAACTTTATTAAGTATTAATTTTAAGATTACTTTGGTTAAATATTGTCTAGTCCTATGTTTAATCAAAAGTGATTGTCAAAGGAGACCTGTATAAAGATTTTGCTTTGTATGTTCATTTAGTGTGATCCATTAAGGTTGAAGGTTAACCTGCTCACTGGATATCTATTCTTAATAACTAGATAGTTAAATGCATACTTTTTTTTTTGTTATATTTTTGTTATGTCAGTTGTGAACAGTTTGTAAGTACAATAAAAAAACTAAAAATTTTATTTCGTGGGAAAGTTATCTTGATTTGTTCACTTTTATACTAACTGTCAACCATATTTGTTGTCATGAAATGGACTTGACAATTAATTTCATTCAAACTTACCATTTTTGCATGCAAAACACAAGTTATTCAATACATTTCAATTGAAAATTTATAAGGTGTACTGAAATTGGAAGACTGTTTAAAGTTGATTTTATCTTAATGTGATAATCTTAAAGAAAGTAAATGTATCGCAACAAAAACGGGGGGAGCTAAGCAGCCAATAGGGAAGGTTCTTAATAGAGGATGGAAAATCCTATGTTCTAATTTCAGCTTTGCAAAGTTGTTTTATTAATAATTTTAGTGAATTGCATGAAAAGTTAATATTTATTTGTTCATTTGTCTGCTGGGAATATAAAAAAAAAGCAGGGCCCTTGAAGTAGAATAACATATTATTGATTAATGTTTTAACGGACAACTTAAGTTAAAGCATGATTTCATAACATTTCTTTTATGTTAAAAACACTTAGATGATTGTGAAGTAACTTTTTTCAAAATAAAAATCAAAAATTCAGTAGAAAATTGTTAAACAACTTTTTTATAGACTTGTATATAACAATTTTTAAAATATCAAAATAAACGTTACTTTCAAATTCCTTGCATTACCTCAAATCAAAGGGAAAAATTCTAGAGGACTACATTTTGACTTAAATATGATTAATAGGTAGTGTATGTTAGTTGAAAATTGTTTAGGTGTTTGAGAATATATATTGACTTGTTAGACAGGGCAAGAAAGAAGCGATTAGATGCATTCAATTTATCCACAGAAATGAAATGTAATTGTCCTATAAATAGGATGCTAGGCATTGATGTGTTAAAAGTGCTGTAGTGGATTAATCATATTCACCTTTTGGCATCTGTTGGAGTAAAAACCTCCTTTTTTGTCCTTATATTTATGTTGGGAAAATTTTTAAATTCTGCTTGAAAACTTCAAATTACCTCGGAAAAGCTTGAGCCGGCGCAATTTTTATTTCCCCTTTGTTTTTCAAATTGTTAGCTTAAAAGAGACTCTAAGTTGATATTTGATTTTTAATCATCTCGGCTTATGGAATTGTCCTCTTCTAGAGGTAGGGTATCATTAAAGTCACAATTATGAAATCGGTTTTATGATTTGTATTGTTTCCTTTTCCAATTTTATTTACTGTTGCAAAACGTTGTAGTTCTAATAAACATAGAAAATTGATATGTCTTGAATAACTAATGATGGTAGATAATGAAATAAGATTATGGCAGTGAAACTGAGGCAAAAAATGGATTTGGGATTTCTTGAAACACTTCCTATCTAATTAAATTACCAATGAATTTATTATGTTGATGCAGAGTAAAGTACTCCAAATTAAAACCGATTAGTTTCTTAGCAAATTAATTTAAACTATTGAAATTTTTATATTTTCTTATTCTCAACAGCCCAAGGAACTTTTTCCGCTTTTCACGTTCTTTTCGAAAGTGGATTTTTCGTGTATATTGTCTCAAGATATTATGTATAAATATGTTTGAGAATTGAAATTTTAAATATCGTATTTGAAAGAAAGATTACATATCAAAAAGTGGTTTGTGCATGTCAAAACTTCATTCTTAAGACTTTGAAGTTTTGCAGGGTTAAAAATATCCCTTCAATCGTAATTGCCTTGTCAAACCAAGAGATAACAGGATTCATGTACTTCCGGACAATATTAGGTACAGATATTTAATGAAATGTGCTGAATCTCTTGGAGTTCTTTATTGAATCCCTGAC
>BGPR01013378.1:0-34729 GCA_013235015.1 Araneus ventricosus
CGTTCATGTGATGGCGTTGGCTGGGATATATATATATATATATATATATATATTTAAGTTTCTGGGAAAACGGTTGTATTTTATTTAATGTCGTCGAACTTAGAATCTTAGTTCTTGATAGAAAATGGCGCTGGCTTTTTTTTATTTAAATTCGAACTATAGAATTTTTAATCTTCTGAGATTTATTTTTCTAAAGACAAAATTTGGATTTCTTTTTTGAGAAAGAAAGAGAGAAGTGTGAGATTTTCTACAGAATTAACTATTTAAATAATAATATACATAATTTTCATTAGTATAACGAAACATCTATTTTATAAATTAGATTGGAATTAAAGAATAAATAGGATATTAAAGACATTTTTTTTCGTAAAAGTTAAAATAACATAAAATTAAATGTATTGAAATTAAATCTCAGAAATATTAGAATGAAAACTTTTATTAAAAGTCAGTACCTTCTATTTAAAAGAATATAGGTTTTTAAGACATTTTAAACGATTTCTTTGAAATTCCATGTTCATATTTTTAAAACACGAGTTTAAAACATTTGTGTTTAAATAATTTATTTCTTATTTTACAGAAATTTGAAAGAAAAAATTCAATTTTATTAATTCATTCCACACTAGTCACAATAAATTAAGCACCATTATAGTTAATTATTTATGGCAATGAGAGATATGGGCCATTTTTTTATCTTCTCCACAAGGAATTATTTATGTTTAGTATTTAATGATAATTAAATTTGCATAATGAAGAGATAAAGAAAAATATGAAACAGTTATATGATTGACAGCTGGAGAATTTTTTTTCCAATTCTGAATTTTAAAATTTAAATTTATATATAGTGCAGCTTATTTATAATTTTATTTACGTTATTATTTACAATTTTAATGAAGTACTGAATTAAAATTGTCAATAATAAGAAATCGCCTTATCTGCTGTTAGAGTTCTGATATTGCAAGTGACAGGCTGATATGCCAGTGACGTTTTCCCCTTTTTGTTTACTTTATATACCGAATATAGCTCCTTTGTTTTATTTCTAGTCATAATCTTCCGTGAACTATGACGTAATGAATCTGGGAACAATACCACATAGTGTTTTATATACACGAACCAAAAATTGTGACTGGGATGATTTTTCTTAATCATTTTATTCTATATGAATAATTTGTTAAATGTTTTATAACCTTACCATTATAAACTATTTAATTATTTTAAGGAAGACGTTTTTTAAGGTTAACATTTAAAAGATTCTAATTTGACCTCAAATTTCAGTAAGTAAAGATTCAGAATCCAGAGAATCCATATGGAAAATTCTAAGATATAATTTGAACGTAAATTTTACCTTGCTGGAATGGTGTTAAAACAATTAGCATTCTTAGAGTAATTCTAGACAAGTCTGTGAGCTAAGAACTCATGATAAAGGGGAAGTGTTACGTGTTCTGTTGGTCAGAACACCCTCGGAGTGGCCTAAGTATCACATGCGGTGGAAATTTGACTTATGTTTACTAATAATAAAAGAGAAAGTCTGTGTGTTTGTTGGCGGTCTACAGAACAGTCCGTTGAACTTAGAGCTACCAAATTTAGTACAGGTATACTTTGGAAGGTGGGAATGTGCACATCGGTACCATTTTTTAATTCAAATTTTAATTATTTAAAAATTAAGCGAATTTTGGCCGTTTCCGGCCATCTTTTCGTGAATAACTGCCGAAGTAATTAAAGCTGGAAAATTATGGGTATACCATTTTAAAGTGCGAATTTTTGCCTTTCTAATGTTGTTAGTTTCAACTCTGTATATTATTTCAGCGAATTTTAAAATCTTTTTGAGAGCATTATCTATTGCTCTGAAATCGGTGAAGGTCACTAAATAAACAACACCCCTCGTGGACAAAGTCACGGAAGGTTGTTTCCACTAGGACTTGATATAGAGAATTTATTCATTTGGAGCTTAAAAACTCTCTTCCCATATGGACTTAACAGCAAATTAAATGGTGAGGGATATAGTGAATTTAACAAAATTTGTATTTATAATAAATTTAACATTTTTAAAGGTTTTTTCAAACACAACAAACAAGGCATTTAGGTCAAAAAGATGAAGTGGTAAAGGTGGAAAGTTGGTTATTGTAATAGATGAAATTCAGGAATTATGTAATCTTAGTCACAACTGGGATAATACTAATAAAATTAAACAATATATTTTTAAACTTAGAAATAATATAATTAAATGATTTCTTAATAACAAATTTGAAGAATTAATGTTTCATGGCATTAACATAAAGAATGTTTTTTTAGATCTGATAAAATACAACTGGGAATCTGGGAATTACTTACAATAGACTTCTATTTAGGGTTAACAAAATTGAGAAAAAAGAATATTGTATGGCTAATTTTCTTGATACAGTGAAACCTCTCTGAGCGGCCACCCCTCCGTTCCGAGAAAAATTGGCCGCTCAGAGGGGGTGGCCGCTTTGAAGGGTTTTTGTTACAATTACAAGATAATTGCTATAATACATAATATAAACAACTTACTTGATGCTGTTGCGTTGAGCACGCAAAAAGGTGTATTGTTATCGTATTTTGTTTAAATCTTCTGTATCTTTTTTCTTTTTTAACCTTTTAATTTATATTTCTATTATTTGTTTCTGTATTATATTAGAAATAGCTGCATATGCGCCATTCTATATATTACAAAGAGTTTTAATTAATTTTTGACTAATTAATTTATAGTTAATATCTTTGTTAAATCTTGTTAATTATAACTAATAATATAAACAAGTCTGACACATATTTTTTATTTAAAATGAAGTTTGAGACTTATCCAAAGAGAAAATAGTACTTAATTTAATAATTTTTTACATTTTTTGAAAAAAAAGGATACAACTTGTGACTGTTTTAAGTTTTTTCCCTTCTCGGAAAAAAACCATTTTTTCAGTTTAAAAAGTAAATCTCTAACTGATGCTTTTGTTAAATGGGATGGGCGAACCCACCCAGCGGCAGTTCAGAGGGGTTGTGTGGCCGTTGCTAGGGGTTATTTTAACATTAGGTCTATGGGCCGAAAAATCCGTGCCACGAAAAATTGGCCGTTAAGAGGGGTGGCCGCTATGTAGGGGTGGCCGTTGGAAGAGGTTTCACTGTATATTCTTCGAAAAATTAAAGTTGCCTGAAATTATTCCTGATAATAATAAATTATTCCTGATAATAATAAATTATTCCCCGTTAAAGATATTTCTGTTATTTCAACTGCATTTAAATTTTCTAGGACACTTCAAAAGCATATTTGTAACTATAATTATTTTTGTAAAAATTTAAATGAGATAAGCAATTCACATTGTTATTAACGAAACAGATCTCAAGGAATATATTGATATAGGTAAGGGACATATTATCACAGGTAATTTGAATATAGTTAAATCTAAATCTCTTAGAGACATTATGTTTAAGGGAACTAAATTTAGGTTAAGAAATAAAGTTAGTCAATTAAGAGTGATCAATTCCATTAATCGAGACTTGGATATTTTCATTGCAAAAATTGCCAGGAAATATCATTGGCCAATTGAGGGATATGGAGAATGGAAACAGCATATCTTATTGGAAACAAAAAATAGAATTTGTAAAAATAATAACATTACTATTAATAGAGGTATGTTCAACAAGCATCTTAAAAAAGAAATTGAATACATTAAAGATAAATTTATTGTAACCACAGTTGATAAGGCAGGAAATAATTTTTGCTTAATGTGTAAATTACACTTCAAAGAAACTCTACATAAGAATATAATTCAAATAAAACTTATCAAATAATTAAATTTGGAAAAAAAGAGCTAGATAAGAGAATTATAGCACTGACTAAGAAAACCAAAATTAAAATCAGTAATCTAAATTATCCTTACCTTTTTCCTACTATTAAATTTCATAAAAATCCACTAAAATTCGGATTCGTCACTTGTAGCACTGGAAGTTACAACTATAATTTTAGTAAATTTTTCTTTAAATTTCTAAAAATTATTCTTAAAAAAATCAAAGAAGAAGAGAACTTCATTATAGATAACAACACTAAAATTTTAAACTTTCTCAAAGAAAATAAAATTTATAACATTAACACATTTGAGTTTGAAAATCTTTTTACTAGCCCCCCACACAATAAACTTATTGATGTATGCTCAAAGGTATATGATTTATACCTAAACACTGATTTAATTGATAAAAATAAATGGCTTGAAATATGCAGAGTTAATATATGTGAAAATTATCTCTTTTTTGGAGTTGACTACTATAAGCAGGTTTTTGGTATTTCTATGGGATGTAGTTTTTCTGGCGCATTAGCCAATATTTTTCTTCACTCATACGAGAGAGACTTAATTTAAAATGAACTTATATATGGTTTCCGTTTCATTGATGACCTTTTAGTGTTTAATTATGATAATTTTAAATCCATTTATAACTGCTATCCAGAAGAGCTTAAATTAAACAAAACTAATAATGAAATAAACAAATTCAACTTTTTAGATATGGAAATTTAAATATTTAATTCAGAAGTCTCTTTTGGTATTTTTGATAAAAGAAATGAAGTTAAATTTAAGGCTATTACACTTTATAATTTTCATACAAATCTTCATTATAAAATTTTAAAGAATTCTATTTTTTCTCAAAATAATAGAATAAATAGCATTTGCAATAACCATTCAAATTTTCTTAAAGCTTTAGATGATTTAAAGAATATTCTTATAGACAACGGATTCCCAGATTCTTTCATTAATGTTAATAGTTTTTTCAAATGAGTATAAAAAGTTTTAAATATTTCTTTATTAATAGCTTATTTTAATTTTATTTGTCATAACTGTCTAAATATTAGTTTTTTTTTCTGATAAATTAGTTGGAATTTTTCTTCATATATGGAGCTAGTTGCTAGCTTCCAGTAATTTTTTTCCCTTTGTCTTATTGCGTCTGGCGTCTCCTGTTTACATCATGATTTCGGCAGAGAGGGTAAATTATTTTACAAACTCTAGTTTCTTTTGGATTTTATTTAGGATTTTGCCTCTTGATTTTTCAGAATATTTCTCGTTTTGCGGTTGGACAGAATTCAGGCCACAAAGGGTATACTTTTAATTTATAATCTTACTCTTGACATAAATTTTTGTCCATTTTAGAACTCCTATGGCGAGGGGCCTTCGAGGAAGTTCTTCATTCGTGTTCTTATCCATTCCTTCCATTTTGAATAATCTCTTTTGCATTCTAAATTATATTTTATGTGTTTTAAATATTAATTGTTGTAATTTTTTTTTGATGCAATCACTTGATGCTATTGCGTTAAGCACGCAAAAAGGTGTATTGTTATCGTTTTTTGTTTAAATCTTCTGTTTCTTATTTATAAAACTCTTTTACCTTTTAATTTATATTCATATTATTTATTTATTTATTTCCTCTAGAAGGGGTGATAGGTTGCCCCCTTTTTCTCCCCCTTTTTCGAGATGACGTGGAAGCAATTCGCCTTTACTCGGGATAGGAGGCGAGGTGTACCGCGGTTGCTTTAACAAAAAGATTCACAATTCACTACCAAGACAAATTTTTCTCTTCTAAATTTTAAACTATTTTTTTAATTGACTTTGTTAAGATATTTGCTGATTTTTTACAATTTTCAAACATTATAAACTCATTTTATGCGTGAACCACTTCTATTCCATTTTGAAATGTGAAAAGTGACCTTACCTCTGATATTAAACTTAATGCTATGCGACTTTTTTTGTGGAATTTTATCAAACTTTTATTCCTGTTTCAAATTATACGTGCTTTGCCAATCCTTCAACAAACTCAATTAAAATACCACAATCAGAGCGAAACAGATAATGAAACATCAAATTAAAAACGAATTGAAATAGCATTTCGCTGTTATAAATGTTTTTACACATAAATTTACAATGTTTTCTGATTGCATATGATTAATGATGTTTCAAAAACTCTCTAATATTGGCTTGAATTATAGAGATTCTTACTTTTTTATTTCAAAAATTTCCTTTTTATTCTTATACCATTTTATCAAAATTAAAGGGCATTTCAAATTGTAACAACAATTTCAAATTAATATTTGAGCATAAGCAGCTAAAAACTGCATTCATTTACTGTTCTCTAAACTTTACATTTCATTTACGAACTCGAAACTTAGAACTTTGAATTTACGCATTTAAAGATGCTATTCTTTTATTATTTCATATTGGATGCATCACTATTTCATTTTTGATTTTGGAACTAATTGTTTTATCTAAAGAAATAAACGAAAAATTCATTTTTTATGACATTTAACTAAATTCATAATAGTCATTTGTTTGAATTTTCATATATTTTTTCAAAAATGACAGCTTATTAAGTTTAAAAAAAATTAAAGCGGAAATAACTTCGTCGGATAAATAGCTTCATTTACAAATTATTAACATTAAATAAACAATAACAACTATTTAAAACATCGTACATATGTTGCATTTTTTGATATAACTGGATCATTTTAAGTTATAAGGTCTAATATGGGCGAACCATCTGGTCTCCTAAGGCGGTTAGTCCTTAATAAATGGGAAGGCTGAATTTCTAGAGGACTTTCAGGTGAAACTGGCCGAAATTCATTTTCAGTTGAAAGAAAAACTGTAGCAAGCAGAACGAATGCCGATGGGAATTAATTGCTAAAGTGCATATAGGTCAGATAGTTTTTGGAAGAAAACTGATGAAGAGCATAGTCAGAGGATAAAAAAAAGCCTCCTTCTTCCTTCCTTTCATGTTCTAATCGACCGCACTACATTTGGACTCATTAGGCCAGTGAGAGGTTTGTATTAATTTCAACCGGATGAAGTGTTCCGATGAAAAGTGTTATACAACAGAAGAAAAAAAAATCGATGATAGATCTTTGATGAATTGCAATCATAATGATTGATTTTATTGTGGTTTCAATTAAATTTATCGACATAATGAAATAGCATCAAAAGAGTATCTCAAATTACAAAGAGCAGATTCGTGTTCGTAAAGTCGATACAACTCCATGCGCGATATTTTTTGACACCGGAATCTTAAGCAAATATTATATGAAAATGAAAATGCGATCGATAAACAATACATTTTTAAAAGAAAGGAAAACAGACAATGCTTTAGATGAAAGATGTTGTAGAATAGCAGCGAAATAATTTATAGATTGAGTATCATAACATTTGCTGCTAAATCTAGCAAAATATTTAAATAATTCATGTTATAAAAATTTGATGACTACCTTCACTCTCAAAGTAAAATTGACTTAATATTTGTTCCAGTACATTTTTTATGTAACTTTATTAAGTTAATGTATTTGCTTTAGGGAGTCTATATTAAGGAGTCTATATAGGGAGTCTAATTTGTATATAGTATTGATTGGTTTAAGATTGAAAATACAACTCTGTAAGGTAGTGTATTCATAGGGACAAAGAAAGTACCTCCTCGCGAGACAAATTATGATATCTGTTGCCTTAGGAACAATGCTGTCTCCTAAAATAATGACAACGTCGGATAAACCTTCAAAGACTGCAATGAAGAACAGAAGATTTTTTGGGGGAGGGGCGAGGTCTACTGTTCACAGAACTATTAGTAACATAATGTATTTGTTGACAGAGAGAAGCGTGGTCACGTTTTAAGTCGAGCGTTCAGCATTTTGTCTGCCAGTACATTGGTTTGTGTCGTAATCGCAACGAAACTCAGTGTTCGATTTTCTCCGAATTTGGTAGAAATACTCCTTGAAGCGACAAAAAACGATGTATATGTAAGAATTTTTGTTTTGTGAATTCGTTTCAAGAGGGTGGCAGTTTAAGTGATTTCAACGTTTTGGCTTGTTTGGATCATTGAAACATTTGCATTAGTTTGGTAAAGGCGAGACATCCAATTATTAAGACTGATAGAACAGATATTAATTGTCAGTTTACTAATACGGATGGAAGCAAAGAGTTTTGTATATACTTCGCATTCAAAGAGAGAGAGAGAGAGAAAAAAATTCATAGTTTCATATTGAGAGTTGTTTTTCCTTTTAAGTCCCATCTAATCTTGTTTTTCATTTTCGGTGGAAGTGTTTTCAGCGATTCTAACAAATGGTTCATGTTATGAAAAGTTTGAAGAAGATTTTCTGTTATTTGTGTAACGTTTTATTGCGTATCACAATTTCCAAATTGTTGGAATAAATACCAATCTCATTATTTCTTCAAGATGCTTCTTCCATATTCAGGTGCTTTTGCTACTGTTAAGCTTATGATAATTGGCCGGTCGAATTTATTTCTGTTTCAACTCGGTCGTTCAGCATTTTGTCTGCCTGTGGATTTGTTTGTTACGCAGTCAAGACCAAACGGATTGTTCGATTATCTTCGCATTTGGCATGAAGGTTCCTTTAGATCATAAAAAACGATAAAAACATACAAGTCAGAATTTCTATTTTTTGATGCTGTGTCAAGGTGGTGATTGTTTTAATGATTTCAATGTGGCACATGAATATCATTCGAATCATTTTTGTATTGGCGATACAAACATACATAGTTATGACCGACCTGGACGAAGCCGTGTAGGCCAAACAAAGGGTCACACGAAGCAACCCCACCCAAACAATTCAAATTTCAAAAATTCAATTTTCTATTTGCAAAGGGACTAACAGAAACAAAGAAAATAGAAAGTTAGAAGTAAAAATGCAAGATTAAATAATTCTTTGACAATATCTGAAAAAGCCCGCCTAAAAACTCCAACTTTGGTAAGTCTTTGAGTTCTTTACTTTGCCAATTATTAGGCCAAGACCGCCTCAAATGAGCCCACTTCTGATACTCAAGGATTACATGAAAAATAGAACTTTCGCCTCTTCTACACTGCCATTGGGGATCTATACATAAACGGAGCCTGATGACTAGATAAATTGCCATGGTTCTTAAAAATTTGATTTAAGAAGATATCACCATTCACTCGCTTATAGCCCACTTTGTCTAACAATCAATAGGTTCATCTATCTTTAGAACCATATGCCAAACGACCTTGCCATGCCTCCATAATTTCCCTCCGAGCGGCAATTTTAATTTGAATTCTAGAAAGATAAAATGAAAAAACCACATGATCTTTTAGTCGAAGACATCTTTGCCAACTGATCGGCAAGTTCGTTTCCTTCGAATTCACGATGAGCCTTTATCCAAATTAGCTGGATATTGGATATTCCCTGAATATTCCTTTAAATTATCCTTAATTTGATTAATATTTACACGTCTCTGATGCACCCAAGCTAAGAACATAAGAGCATATCGGGAGTCAGAAAATATTTTCGATTGCTTCAGTTGTCTTACAATAATATATTTAACAGCCTGCCGAATTGCCACAACCTCAGCCATAAAAATTGTCGCCTCATCGGACAGTCGAAATAATTCTGAGTAAATCTCATCATTTTCTTAGAATTGAACGAAAGCACACACAACTCTGTTCTCGATTTTCCAGACATTAGTATATATAACGATTCCAAAGGTTTGGCAATCATGAAATAACGACAAACCAATTTTGACTACCTCCCACGGCTTTCTGGCTATCTCAAAATCAAAACTCTGAAGGCCACCAGTTTCAAGAGAATTTTTAATACATTGAATGTGTGGCGAAGTCATAACATGAGTTCTGACCTTTAAGTCAAGACGTTGACAACCACTTACAACATGGAGAGCATCTGTTGAGGCAGTACTGTATGCCTTAGTAATCGATAGCAGTGGTCGACAGTAGCATATACAGTAATTTATTTCAATCTTAATTTCTAAAGAATTTTCATTTTGTTTCATGGTGCTTTTATTGTATTTTCAATGTTTCTTGGTTGCTTGCTGCATTTTGTGCACACCAGAAGCTTTGGTTGCATCTTTTCTTTTCAATTTTATTCTATTGGACATAAGTTTTCACGTTTAATATTCTTTTATTTACTTATTTATTAAGTTAATATATTCGTTTGGAAAATACAGTGAGTAAAATTTGTGCATAATATAGGTGTTCTATATTGTACATTGATTGGTTTAAGACTGTAAATATAACTCTGTAAGATAGTGTAGTCATGGGACAAAGAAAATAGCCCCTCGAGAGACCAATTATGATTTCTGGTGTTTCTGGAAACAATTTTGTTTCCAAAATGAGCGACAATGTTGAATAAACTTTTAAAGACTGCTATGAAGAATGAATCTCAGATTTTTCTTTGAGGGGGTCTACTGTTCACAAATCAACAAGGTTACATCTGATCTTTCTTTTTCTGTTTTCGTGAAAGGTTTTTCAGAGGTTATAATAAATGGTTCATGTTATAAAAAGTTGAAGAATATTATCTGTTATTTGTGTAACGTTTTTTTTTCCTTTCGTATTTATCATGACAATTTTCCTATTATTATAATAAATGCTAATCTCATTATTTCATCAAGATACTTCAACCATCGCCACGTGCTTTTGCTACAGTTAAGGTTATGATAGTAAAAATTGCTTTCTTGGGAAATTAATATCTTATAAGAATTTTATTTCACTTAATTTTCATCGCATTGATGAAATATTTTATCATATTGGGTTCTGCATTTGTTTTGTAAAGTTTTCCTATTCATTTGTGAGTAAAAGTTTTACATAATTTTGCTGTGTGATGTTGAGCATTGATTGTAAATATAACTTTGTAAGATAGTGCATATATGGGGACAAATAAGGTACGTCCTCGAGAGTCAAATGACGATGTCCGGTGTCCTTACAAATAATGCTGTCTTCACAATGAATGGTAACATTGGCTAAACTTTTAAAGACTGCGATGAGAAGAAAATTTTAAGATTTTAAAATTTATTTTGGGGAAAGGACGAGGATTAGCAGAATTACTAGTAGATTTCTTTCTTTAGCTTCGCGCATGTTCTGATCACTGACGCTTGGCGCTGTTTAAATCTGATTTCTTTACTTTAAGAGGTACTTCCCGCTTAATAGAATCCCAGACAAAACCCGTCAAATTCTAGAAACGTGAGTGGAAGCTTAACCAAACCCCAATCGTCGCCAAGATGAATTGCTGGAATCATTCATTGAATTCAACTGAATTCATTGCAACAACATTCATTACTAATGTCGCTAGGATTTGGCGTAGAAAGCCTAATTCTTGCAATAGATCGCCAGGGAATTATCGGCAAGATTTGGCAATCTGTCACTGGAATTTGACGCAGATTATCAAATTATAGCAACCTTAGTGATGAATGTTGGTGCCAAAACGCAATAACGCCAACATTTCCATTTAGCGACGATTGGGGATACTTTAACGGAAAAGCACCGTTTAACACATTCACGCCGACGCGTACAACTGGTGGCTCGCACTTAGATACCCTATAAGGCGGTGCGTACCACCGGTAGCTCGCACTGATGTGACCCATCAGGCAACGCAGACTACCGGTGACTCGAATTTAGATGCCCTATGAGGCGATGCATACCACCGGTGACTCGCACTGATGTCTGCCATCGGGCACCGCGGACCACCGGTGGCTCGCACTTGAATGTTTCATCAGGCGGGTGCCTACCACCAACAATTTAGTTCAAATAGTAACTAGAAAAAATTTCCATATTGTTGAAAATTAAAATAATTTAAATTTAACGTATATTAATTAAAAAATAGTTATTTTACTTCAAGTTAAAATTATAAACATAACTTATATAATGAATTCGAAAATATATACATAACAATTCTATATT
Source organism: Araneus ventricosus (assembly GCA_013235015.1). Classification (NCBI taxonomy): domain Eukaryota; kingdom Metazoa; phylum Arthropoda; class Arachnida; order Araneae; family Araneidae; genus Araneus; species Araneus ventricosus. Next base: position 11,692 of record BGPR01013378.1, read on the forward strand.
ATGAACATAATTATTTATTTTTCTATGCAATTCTTAAAAGCATTTCAAACAAAGTGCTGGCGAAAACATGACAGCAATAGTGCTAAAAAAATAAAGAGCAGCAATGGTTATTATTGCGGTAAAAATTGATTCTCCACTTTAGTTCGGAAGTCGATCAATTATTACCATGGAAATTTTTTAAATATCCATGATATTTCAGTTTTACTTCAATTATTACAAACCAACATTATCGATTGATAAAACAAAGCGCTCTTAGAGTAGCTTCCGTGGAAGAGAAACATGAACGTGTAAAGAATAGCCATAAAAACATCTCATGATGACAATCAATCTTTGATCTCTTTCGTTGCGATTCTACAACGTTTTTGATTTAAACTATTAATTTTTTTCTTTTTTTACAAAAAAGTATCGATTATTTTTTATTTTCATTTCCATAATATATTTGTGTGCCTCTATGGTGTCCTATCATTTATTTCTTTGTATCGATTTTCTGAACAAATATCAGGTCTTCTAAATATGAGACACTCCTGTCTTTTATCTCTTTGTGTCAGCAAATTTGAATGATACCACAATAGATCAATTATTATTATTGCAATTTTTTTAAATATCCATGATATCTCAGTTTTACTTCCATTATTATAAACTACCATTATCGATTGTTTTTTTGTCTTTTATTGCATGAGGAAGTACTTGTGTGTTTTTTTTATTGATACACATCAGTCAGTTGCAGTTAATAGAAACTTGGAAACACGTTGAATGTTTTGCTATGAATCTAGTAAGCCAAAATTTTAATTCAAACTAAGCCTTAGAAGATTATAGAGTAATTCATTGAATTATGCATCCTTGTTTTGAACTTTGAAGAGTAATTCAGAATATATTAATGGACCATTATATAACCATGTCATCCAACGAAAATAGCATTTGGTACATGGATGTCTTTTATTATTCAGTTTCCTATACGAGCTACAAAAGAATTCCCCATATATAGCTATATCAATTGCATGTTGAAGATCATTCTGCTGAACAGAGAGAAAAATGTTGAAAATGGAAAATGCGAGTTAAGATATCTCATCATAATTATGTTTTATTATCCGACTTTGTTAAGAATTTCTTGAAATTTTTAAGGAATTCCAAAATTAGAACTTTGTGTCTAGCATTGTAAGATTGGCCTTGATTAATTTTTGTCAAATAGAATGTTTCAAAATAAAAATTATATTTCTGTAGAAATTTTTTTTAACCTAGAATAATATATATATATATTGCTCACTTTCTTTGATTCTCTATTCGCCCCGTTCAGTTAAACGGCAGTTAATTTGGAACATAAATCGTCAAATCCAACAGTGATCATACGACATCGGATCCAACAATTGGCTGTACATTTTCGCTTGGTATCAACATGAAAGTCCTTTCCCTACGACGATAGATAGAAAATACACTAGACCAGGTAAAAGTGGGATCTTCCATGGTAACGAGCTTTGAATTCATTATTTTCCGAAACCAGAACCGAAAATAACACCAGGACATAATAAACGGCTCCACGTTTTGCGAAACATTGCTGAAGCCTGTTTGATTATAACTTTTAGTATGTGAGCGAGATTTAAGATATTATTATAAATGATACAGTTCCGATGATGCTCGTTACCACATCAAAGAAAGAAACTTAATGAAGAAATTTTTTTAAAAATATTTTCAGTATGTCTCCATGGTTATACAAGGCCTTCTTACCACTGTTGTGGATTCTTCACTTGACAGGACTAGAAACTTTGAATTGCCCTGAGTGTCTGAAGAAAAACCGTGTCTTTTACATAATATGGCGCATTCCAAGGTATCTATACATATCATTCCTGTTTATAACAGTCGTATTTGAATGCATGAGGCTATATCTGCTAAAAGATATCAGAAAACATTACTCCTCCCAGCTTTTATTCCTTCTTCAGGTATGTGCACACATTTCTTTCTTTCGGTCACGGAAGAAAATACGCATCTTACTACGAAACCTTTCAAGTATATCTGTGGAGTTTCTTTCTGCTAAGAAACGAAAGAAATTTGGGGTATTAGTTGGTTTACACAGTCTATTGATGGCAAATTTGACCATATGCATTTCGTTTGGACTATTTCATTCATCAGCTATCTCGCAGGAACGGAATGCAATGAAAAAATCTTCTTTTGTGATGGAAGAGATAAAACCGTTCTTAACATTCTGTGAGAATTTTTATTTTGCTCTGTCCAGCATTATTCTTAATGGTCTGTTCTTCCCATTGCCTGGCTATTACTGTTTTGTTTGTCATTGCATGAATCTGGTTCTTAAAGAGTTTATTTCAAAATCATCGTATTTTATGACAAAAAGCGATTTCGAGAGTATCCTACAAACATACAATGCAATGACTGAAATTACGAAATTCGCTGATGATTTTCTTTCATATCCAATGTTTGTTTCCGTGTTAATAAGCATGACAGGATTATTTTGGTTCGGTTATTTTTCTTCATTCGTCGTCTTCGATGATTTTCCGACCTACATTTTTATTTCGTCCGGAATGGCATATTACCTGATGTCATTGTTAATAATTATTTTACCAGCCGCTTCTGCCAACGACGCAATGAAAGAAGCTAAGGGCATCGTTACTTCTCTACCTGGATGGTTTCCAGAACATTATATGAATTTAAAACTGCGTATACGTCGAAAATTCAAGAAAACAACTGGGTTGACATTGTGGAAAATTTATGTCATTGACAAATCTCTGCTGATAAGTTTATTAGGCACCCTTCTAACGTATGGAATTCTTATAGGAACTTTAGGAACAGTACAGAGTTCAAAATAGATTTGGTTAAGACACTTACCAATTAGATATCAATTTTTTGCCCATTTCTGTGGAATATGAAATGATAGGTTTATTAAATAAAGAGGTAACTAATACCAGTTTAAATTGCAAATTTCTTTTACAAGCAAATTGTGAAAATTTATAAATAAGCCGATAATTGCAGTTGATGCATAATATCCGTATTAGCCTAAGATATTCTACGATATTTCCACGATGTTGCTACGATATTCCGAAAGCCACACAGCATCGCAAAGATATGGTATGAATATTTTTAAGGTATCTTGTGCTGATTGGGATAGCTGACAATAACATAGCTGATTTTTAATTGAATGCTTTTAACAACCCTTTTAGCATCATTAAAAATTATTAAATGTCAAAGAAGATATCTTCTTGCATTATAGTTTCGATACACTGAATGTTTCAGAATGAATATCTATGTTTTAAAGCTATGTAATATTTAATGAATTTCACTTTCATGGACACATGAAGTGAAAAACTAATTTAGACTATTTTTGTTTAAAGTTTTCTATTTGAGCACTATTCGTCGATAAGCAGTTATTCCCGTCATTGTACAGCATAATTGAATAAACACCTGATTCAATCCTGGTCAGAGACAGCACGAACAAAAGCGAAGCCTGGTGTAAAGTTGGCTTGCGGTGTCTTGAAATAAATTTTGAATAAAAGAATTATTGCATTTTGCTATTAATTATATTATACAATTTTGTAGTGTAATGATTTAAGTAATGAATGAAAATGATGAAAATGAAATTATTTTTATAAGGTTAAAATTGAAATCACGGAAAACATCGTTACTAAATCAAATAATAAAAATATTTGCTTCATAAACTTATTACATACAATTTTCTATGCGGCTTACTAGAAAAAGGTTACAAAATTTGTTTAATATTTCTACGTGTTCTATAGCAAATTCAGTGATAATGTCATCATAATTTAGTTTATTGATTAGTTCGGATTCGATAGATAAAATTGCTAAGGAAATAAACCGTTCTCGGATAATTCTAGATCTCAACTAAATTTTCATTTTCAGTATCTGGAGAAGATCTCTCTGTAGTGCGATGGTAATTGGTAATTTCTGAATAATTTTCAGAATAAGATCACCATTTGATACAATCCCAATGAATTATTTGTAACACTTTCGAAACTGACGAGACATCTAAGTACATACAAATCGATGCAATTTTTTAAAAAAAGTCTTGACATGGTTAAGTAGCTATTTATAATATTCTGCTCCTGGAAGGAAAAACTCGTTGACAAATTTTGATTTAATTACATAAATCAAACGAGTCAATTTTCATTTTGCAATATCAGCTAATGGCACCGAGCCTTGTGCTTTAGCACTATTCTAGAATTCCTCGAGCCGCCTGGTTCTCAAGTCGGGTTGGTCAACTAGTATCGGGGTCACATGCACATGATCTTTTATAAACCCACAAAAAGAAGAAAAAATAACAGATTTAGTATGGCTAAGCGTGAAAGACTTTTTGACACGTTCAAGAAGACAACCAGCACTTTCAAACTGATGATGCCATCAACGGATGTTCTTGTCATTTAGGAATCAAAATCGAATTTAATCCCATCGCTACTCAGTTGCTACATACGCACATAGAGAACTTTCGAAAATTCTTTTGCAACAGAAATACTCTTTGGATCTGTGGAAGAATTTCCCGTCAGTCCTACCAAGTTTCGGGAAGGAGTTTCCGTTTACAGAACATGATGTCACAACCTCAAGTTCGAGCATTACGGTTTTCTAACCATGTTGCACCAGCGTTTTCGACAGCTAACGAGCATGAATGCTTCGTTTTCAGAAAATATTGGTATTTTTGACAGTTAAAGAGTGTGTGTGCTTCGTTTTCAGAAAATATCGGTGCTATGCGAACAACGAAAATTGACATCTTTAATCTTTCATTATAACAATCCCTATTAGCACGAAATATTTTACAATATCTCCACTTGCTGCGGTATTCTGTATTCCACACAACTTAAAATTAAATTGTCGAGGATTATCGCACAAAGTAAATTATGGAGAATTATCGCACAAATCAAAATATAGAGATTCATTTGAAATTTGTCGCGTGAGGAAATATTTTCTTTGTAAGTGATTTATTTCTTTGTTCTTATCACCAACTGTAGCACAACATAATATCACATTGCCATCCATAGATCATAATACCAATTATTGATCTATGGATGGCATCATTACCAGTTTTGTTAGTTTTAAGAATTATTTCTGAATATTGTATTTGTTATGTTAGGAACAAGTTGTATTAGTTATGTCTTTTGCAGAATAAAGAAAAAAAATATAATTTAAACTTCTTTATAACGACCATCTACAAATATCACAAAGGAAATTTGTTTAAGAAAAACACGATTTTGAAATACAATCCCAAGTAGAACAACATATTGCCCGATATCATATAATATTAAATAATTTTGTACATTATTATACAATATTGCGAATATTGTTCAATATCGTACAATATCTTTGTGCTACTGGGTATATAAAGAATATAATCAATATAAGTATTTTGGTTTGAAATCCTTTATTTAGGTATTTTCTAAACAAAACTGTTAGAAATAATCCATACCGTAACGAAGTACATAAAAAATTATAACAGTGCACATTCTTTGTTTCTAATATTTAACCAGTTTGTTGAATCATCTTGTTTCCATAGAAATCACAACTTCCATTTCGCCATTTTTTCATTTGCGGTTAATTTGATTAAGTTAGAGAAAATGAGAAATTTGATTAAGCATTTTTTTCAAATCTTGATGAATTCGTTACAATTTAAAAACTAGAAACTATATAAAATTACAAAATGAACACTGCAACTTTAAATGAAGTCACCAAATCTTTTATAAATTCTTTTTTTTAAGATATATTATGACTCTTTTAGCCATTTTCAGCTATTGATCTCTCGACGCTGAAATCACGCTTAGCGAAGAAGTTTCGATTTTGTATACGTGAACTGACGATGCACTTTTATACACTTTTATTCAAAATGAAATGTTTTATATTTATAAAACTGGAAATTTGTAACCAATTTTCCACTCATTTCCTGATGCTCTGCAGTTTTGAAATTTCGTGCACTTGTTTGACTCATTCAATGATTAACTCTTTGCCATCCTTTAAATGCTCTGTGTTGCCATGTACAACATACCCAATTTTGTCGTCTAAAGTCTTGAGAAGAAGGATGAAGCTCTAATACCTGTTATCGCCAATAGGATTCATGCAAAACTTTTAATAAATCAATTTACAACCTCTAGATGGCAGTCTGTTGTCAGTCTCCAACCAAGAAATCCATCATGAGTTGGTATGAGCAATTAAGTAGTGGATGTCTCGTTCACTGATGAACATTTCTGTTAACTTTAATTTTTTTTTTTATTAATTTTTGAAATAGGTCCTATAGCGCACCGTGCTACAACATCTTACTCTGATGTATATAAGCCAATATCCGCCTCTGGACATCGGTAATTCCTTTTGTCTAGTGGGTAAGATGCTTGACTCGGGACCCAAAGGTCTCAATTGTAATTGATATAAGAGATTTTTATTCTAGGACATTATTATTATGGTTTTAAGTGATAAAAACATGTATCTGTTTAAACTGACTACGCTTCTCTACAAAAAAGATAAAAGCCGGTAACTTGTTTTACCTTGAAAAAACTCTCTACCCTCATCTGCTAACTGAAATTCGGTTATCATTACCTTATAAATGTTTTATTTTTAACCACTTTTCATGGCTGCAAATGTCAACCACTTCATGATATGACTTCTGAATCAAGGTGCTGGAGTAAAGCCCAATAACTCCTGCAGGAATTCTGAAAAAATTAGCTATTAATTATTGCCTTCTTCTCGCATTTTTGAAATTACGGAATGATAAATTACACGAAAATTTGCTAGTTTGATGAGTCTATATATATATATATATATAAAGTGAAATATGCATAGTTATAGGTGTCCAAATTGTTGAATATATTTTCTTCGAATTTTTCACTCAAATGCTATGAAGCATAATGTTGGTTTATTGAAGGTTGCACTAAAATTTATTAAATAGTTAATTTTTTATCATTTAAAGAACTATATAGGATATAATCATTCTTAACGCCATCAGGTGGCGCTACCTTCTCTCACTCTAAAGATGCCAATGCTTATTCAGATTTTGTATTATTTAAAATAAATATTAATAACTTAAGGAAAAAATTATCTTTCTGAAGTTTTTAAAAATCGATTGGAGGATTCTAATTTTAAGAAAAGCTATGAGATTTAAAAACCGTGTGGTGCAATTTATATTCTCATTTTAATTAAAAATAAAATTATTGAAGATAAGATGATTTTGTGTGTCATAACTTTTTACATAAAACTATTTTTTACATTAAAATATATATATATATATATATATATATATATATATATAATGCAGATGTAAATATTCTCTTCTCAAGCATCAAACATTCTCTTCGTTTATCAGCTAGTTTTTAACATACTTCGAAAGAAAATTCGCATACACTTCTCACTTCTTTATTGTTTCAGACAGAATTAAACACAAGAAAAAAATAAAAACTACAGTTTTATAATTTTGAAACCATTTGATTGATTTTTTCTTCTTAAATGCATTTGAACTCAGTAGAATTCGTTTTTTACTGGAATCATGAAAAGTGCAATAAATTAGAAATCGTTCTAGATTCCCTGGAAAGTTCAATAAAAACTATTGAATGAAATGTTTAAAGTAATGTAGTTCAATTCTAACCCTTCTTTGACAAGAAAGTACTAAAGAAAAAAGTTTTATAATTCAATTTTTTGGAGAAAGTTTCCGGGAAACTTCAATGAAAAACATTTTTTAACGAAGTAGTACATATCGAGTGTTGATCTTCCATCGGAAATACGAAAGTTCATGTTTGATTTGAAATTGAAATACTTTATCCTTTGTAGTTAAGGGGTAAACACTTCATATTTATGGATTTAACCGAAAGAGTTTCAGCCTCGAAAATTCAATTTGTCTTATATAAAAATTTCTGAATTCCATTCCAAAATTTTATTCGAAAGTTTAACTGAAGATTACTTTGAAAAACTTACAAGAAAAAGTTTTAAAATGAAATACTAAATTGTAATTTCTCAGTCACGAAAGGTTTGATTCTTTCTGTAAATAAATTTGAAACAGCACTTGCTATTTCAAGGCACCACCGTTAATGTAATTTAAAAGAAGCCTAGAAGTAATTAAGATCTTCAAGAATTGAACAAAGAATTTTCAAAGCATAATTCTTCACTTCAGATTCCGGACCACTTGTTGTTCTACCATTCAAGAAATGACTCAGCAAACAGAATATACTCCAAATATGATTCACTATGCATTCTCCTGTTTTAATTCTTTTAACGGTCTCCTTCGGTCACTAGTTTTTAATTTAATTAATTTAAATGAATGAATTAATTAATTTAATTGCGAGCATAGAAAAAAAATAGAAAAATTGGTTTTGAAGATATTTGAGGATTGATTATATATTTTAAAAAGAAACATGTTAACTCAATTGCGGACGAAGATGTTGGTTTCCAAAAGATGTGAAAAATAATACTCCAAAGAAATTTCGGAAACAGTCCGAATACATTTTGTTGACTATAGTATAAATTATATATTTACTCTTAATAAATTATCATTAAGTTCTATTATATGAAATCCTTGTGACTCCTACATCTTCTTAGAAGCAGTTCAAATGTACCATAGTAGAAAGGTCACAAGACTCACTCACACAGAAAGCTTGCTACTGAAGAAAGAAAACATATTCATTGAATAAGCTTTGAAAATCATCGAAATGTATCAGATTTGGATCATGCTCCAAAAAAGGAATGCCATAGAATGTTTTTCTAAAGAATAGCGTTATTTGCAGGTACTGTACCTGCGGATAATATGTTATTTGCAGGTACTGTACCTGCGGATAAAACGTTATTTGCTGGTACAGTTCGCCAACGTCCGGTTCTTGTCCGATCACCATAATTTAGTAGTATCGGGAGCGGTCAGTACTTTGGAGGGCGACCGCCTGAGGAACACTGCGCGCTTTTCGCTTTCTTTTTGAGTTCTTGACTCATGGACATTGTTAGTTATACCAGATCAAGTGAAATTAGTTTCAACGTTTAAAATATCTGGAGATAAAATGTTATTTACTGTTTAAGAATAAATAATGAGTTGTCGTGAATTTTTTCTCTAATTTTTTTCTATTTCCAATAAAATGTTGTAGAAGAACGTGTAACGAAAACAGAAGACCGAAGTCATTGCCCCAAAAGCGCTCTCGCTTCCCAATATCTAGACACCTCCGTAAGTCCTTGAAGAGCCCCATATCGGAGCAGGTGGTCCCTTTCCATTACTTCTCCAGAATCGCATAGTGGGCAAAAAATGTTCGCTAGACATGCGTAAGTGGTGCAGATGGGCGACAAGGCAATCGTGTCGTGTGGTCAGACGGAAGGCGGCAACTGCATCACGTCTAGATTTGTCAGGTATAGAAGAAGGGCTAACCCTCCTCCAACTTTTTAGAGCTGTACGAGTCTGAAGATCCCGCAAGGAATTAGATGCACACAAATTTTTCAGAAACAGTTTAATCTCCCAATAAGAAGTAGCTGTATTTGGATGTTGTAGCAAGTTAGCACCTTTTTTTGCTAGGAAGTACATATGTTCATTACCCCAAGGCCGCAATGGACAGGCACCCTTTGAAGAACGATTCGCTTTCCCTTTAGGGTTAGAGTTCTAAAAAATTCTTGGCATTGGGAATTTTTTTGTCTAATCTCAATAATTTAAACTGAATTAAACTGAAACTTAATTAAACTGATGTAGAGAGATGCTGTTTACTACCTATTTTCTGATAATAGGATTAGAAGGCATTGTAACTTTGTATAAAACGTTATTTATTAGGCAGTGCCCATTCTGTTCAAATTATTTTTCTTCTATAGGAGTAATTGAAGGGAACTCGAAGTAAATATCTATACATTTTTAAATTTAAATCACATTCAAGTATTGAGTAGAGGAAAGTGAGTAAGAATATAGTTATTTAAAACATGCTTGAAAATTAACAAGGTTTAGAAAAAAAGAGCAAAATCAAATAAAATATTGAATTTATAGACATCGGTTTTAAAAATAATTAATGAAAATGCAAATTCTTAAACAGAGTGCTTAAGCATTTATTAGTACAAAAAATATGCTCCCAACCTGCTGCCGGATTCGAACCCATGACCTTTCGGTTAGCAGTCAAACGCTTTACGACCATACCACTCCGCCGCAATGTGAAAAGTTACGGGATCATGTACTTCTTTACTTTATCTTCTCAGCCTTTATTAAAATTTTAATCACGGCTAATTCTGCATTTTCTTCAATGTAGATTTGCATTTTGTAAATGGGATTATAGGAGATTCAAACTATTGACTTTGGGGCTTCCGTCAACTGCAAAAGGAAGTTAAAAATTTCGTAACACATCTTTAGGGTCTTTGGAGCTCATTAGGATCGTAATTTTTTTTATTGAGAATTTACAATGAGGCTTAATTTTATGACTGAAAAAAATTAGTAATTATATTTTCTATACCAAATTCAATCAAATGAATTGCAAATCAACTCTCAAGATCAAATTAAATTTTTAACAAAAACGTCGCATGTCTCCGAGAGAAACTGAAGATTCTCTAAAAGTAGCATTGATATTTCTTTTAATAATCTCAAAAACACAGGAAGAACCTTTCAAGCAGAAAAAGAACATTTTAAAATTTCTACAGAAGCATTTTGAATTTCATAAAAGCTGCAAGCAATCCGTAGGTACAGTATACCTGCAAATAACTTTTTATTCGATGATACACTGTACCTGCAAATATTCACTTCCTTTTCTAAAATCTGATTTCAGTTCATAACATCAGGGGATTACAGACAGTGGCGCATCGATGGTAAGTGGCGCCCGTATTATAATATGACTAGAAAATCACCTGTCATGGTACAACGGGTGCAAATTGCCTCTTTATTCGAGAGATTTCCATTCAAATTTGGCGTGTTTAAATAGATATATATGCGAGAGAAATATTTACCATAGATTGAAAGCAAATAAAATAAACATATGTTTTATGACGGGAAATATTTCTTATTTATATATTTAATTATTCAAAAAAACTTTTGGTATACAACATTCCGTGTCAAGTATTTTTCACTCTTTAACAATTTTATTATAATTCAATAACCATGAAATTCTCAGCTTCTCAAACGTAAGTCAAAAGCTAAAATTTCAAAGGAATTCGTTTTCAAAATTCTAATCAAAACATAGCACTTCTCTGCTTGTCAAACGTCGAAAAAAAAATATCAATTTATATCATCACGATTGAAATAAATAATCAGATGCATCATGGCGTCTAAACTATATCACCCGCATGACATGCCACTGACGTGATTGACTACTTTCTATTAAAAAAAGGATATTAATTTGAAATATATAATTAATAAAATTTAAAATTTCTCGGTAACTATTGATCACAGCGAGATAAATTTTATATCAATCGATAGAAAATTTTATTTCACTATTTTAGAAATATTAAATTTGAAATTCGAACAGCACTTACTCTTTCAAATTTAAAATTACTGAAATTTAGTTGCTCTAACAATGAAATAATGCTGTTAAACGTCTCGCAGTGCTATGGCGTGAGTTTTCTTGTTGGTGACGTCTGAGCGTTACCGAGAGACAGATCTGGGCTATTATATTAGTAATTTCCTCCCCCCTGTCATAATCAGTTGATTAGCTAATGTAAACGACGCCCAGGACATGCAATTTTTTTCACCACCTTATTGCATTTGACTTTAAAATGTATAATAACCTTAATACATGCACTTCAATATTAGCAGTGGCCTAGCGAAGGCAAGCCCGTGGAATGAAATGATTTTTTTCTCTAGTCGTCAAACAGTGACATAGCGCTTGGGACATGGTATTATTTTTTCACCTTCTTATCATACAGTAACACCCGACTATAACTGTATCGTAGGAACGTAGAAAATATATTGTTATAAAGTCGTTATCGTAAAGACAATTTTAGGATTTGCGTATCCAATGTTTATGTGCATGTGCATTGGCGGAAAAAAAAGGAGCAGCACAGCATTATTCCGCAGATCATCATTTTATCTTAAAAAAAGTTACCAATTTACAGGAAATAACGTCTACTAATGGATTCCATGTCTAAGGAGTCCGAAAGGGGTCGTATACATATTTATCGATTGGTAAAGTTAAGAGCTCTTAGAGAAGCCGCCCATGGGAGAGAAACATGAACGTGTTCAGAATAACCATAGAAACATCTAAACATTTTGCTAGATTTAGACACAAATTTATTTTTTTATTTAAATAAAAGCACACTACAGAGAAAACTCCATTTACAGAGTGCTAATACACAAAGAACAAAAGTCACAATGAGTAAATAAAAAATATATATAAATAAAAAAATATGTGTGATATGTTATGATAATCAATCTACGAGCTCTTTCGTTGCGATTCTACAACGTTTTGATTTAAATTATTTTTTTCATTTTTTAGAAAAAACTCATCGATTAATTTCTCTTTTCGTTTCCATAATATATTTATCTGGCTCTGTGGTGTCCTATCATTTATTTCTTTGCATCGATTTTCTGAACAAATATCAGCTCTTCCAAACATGAGACACTCCTGTCTTTTATCTCTTTGCGTCATCAAATTTGAATGATACCACAATAGATCTATTATGATTTTTGTAATTCATGTAATATTCATGATATTTAAGTTTTACTTCCATTATTGTAATAAAAACATTATCGATTTTTTTTTATCATTTATTGTATGAGGGAATACTTTTTTTTCTATTAGAACACAGCAGTCAGTTGCAGTTAATAGAAAATTGGAAACACGTTGAATGTTTTTCTATGAATATTTTAAGCCAAAATTTTCATTCAAAGTATACCTTAGAAGATTAAAGAAGTATTCATTGGATCATGAATCTTTGTTTTGAACTTTGAGGAGTAATTCAAAACATATTAATGGACCATTATATAACCATGTCATCCAACGTAAATGGTATTTGGTACATGGATGTCTTTTATTATTCAATTTCATGTACGAGCTACGAACGAATTCCCGATATATAACTACATCAATTGCATGTTGAAGATCATTCCACTCAACGGAGAGGACAATTTTCAAAATGATTATGGCGAGTTAATATATCTCATCAAAAATTATATTTTATTCTCTGTGTTTGTTAAGAATTTCTTGACATTTTTGACGAATTCCAAAATTAGAGCATATTTACTAGCATTGCAAGATTGGCCTTGAATATTGTTTGTCAAATGGAATGTTTTAATATAAAAGTTACATTTCTATAGAGCGTTTATAACCTAAAATAATATATATATATATTGCTCACTTTCTCTAATTATCTATACGTCCCGTTTTGTTAAACGAGACTGAAATTGAGACAGATATCGTCAAATCCAACAGTGATCATACGACATCTGATCCACAAATTGACTGAACATTTTCGCCTGGTATCAACGTGAATGCCCTTGTCCTACAAAGGTCGATAGAAAATACACTAGACCAGGTAAAAGTGGGATCTTCCATGGTAACGAGCTTCGAATTCATTATTTTCCGAACCCAGAGCCGAAAATAACACCAGGACATAGCAAACGGCTCCATGTTTTGCGAAACATTGCTGAAGCTTGTTTGATTATAAATTTCAGTAAGTGAGTAATATTTAAGATATTATTTTAAATGATTCAATTCCAATAATACTCATTACCACATCAAAGAAAGAATATTTATTAAGGAATTTTTTTAAAAAAATATTTTCAATATGTCTCCTTGGTTAAACAAGGCTTTCTTACCACTGTTGTGGATTCTTCACGTGACAGGACTAGAAACTTTGAATTGCCCTGAGTGTCTCAAGAAAAACCGTGTCTTTTACATAATATGGCGTATTCCAAGGTATGTATACATATCATTCCTGTCTATAGGAGTCATATTTGAAGGTATCCGGCTGTATCTGCTTAAAGACATCAGAAAACATTACTCCTCCCAACTTTTATTCCTTCTTCAGGTATGTGCACACATTTCTTTCTTTCGGTCACGGAAGAAGATACGCATCTTACTACGCAACCTTTCAAATATATCTACGGAGTTTCTTTCTGTCAAGAAACGAAAGAAATTTGGGGCATTAGTTGGTTTACACAGTCTATTGATGGCAAATTTGACCATCTGCATTTCGTTTGGACTATTTCATTCATCAGCTATCTCGCAGGAACGGAATACAATAAAAAAATCTTCTTTTGTGTTGGAAGAGATAAAACCGTTCTTAACATTCTGTGAGAACTTTTATTTTGCATTGTCCAGCATTATTCTTAATGGTCTGTTCTTCCCATTGCCTGGATTTTACTGTTTTGTATGTCATTGCATGAAACTGGTTCTTAAAGAGTTTATTTCAAAATCATCGTATTTTATGACAAAAAGCGATTTCGAGAGTATCCTGGAAACATACAATGTGATGACTGAAATTATGAAATTCGCTGATGATTTTCTTTCATATTCAATGATTGTTTCCGTGTTAATAAGCATGACAGGATTATTTTGGTTCGGTTATTTTTCTTCATTCGTCGTCTTCGATGATTTTCCGACCTACATTTTTATTTCGTCCGGAATGGCATATTACCTGATATCAATGTTAATAATTATTTTACCAGCCGCTTCTGCCAACGACGCAATGAAAGAAGCCAAGGACATAATTACTTCTCTGCCTGGATGGTTTCCAGAACATTATATGAATTTAAAACTGCGCATACGTCGAAAATTCAAGAAAACAACTGGGTTGACATTGTGGAAAATTTATGTCATTGATAAATCTCTGCTGCTAAGTTTATTAGGCACCCTTCTAACATATGGAATTCTTATAGGAACTTTAGGAACAGTACAGAGTTCAAAATAGATTTGGTTAAGACACTTACCAATTAGATATCAATTTATTGCCCATTTCTGTGGAATATGAAATGAAAGGTTTATTAAATAAAGAGGTAACTAATACCAGTTTAAATTGCAAATTCATTTACAAGGAAATTGTGAAAATTTATAAATAAGCCGATAATTGCAGTTGATGCATAATATCCGTATTAGCATAAGATATTCTGCGATATTTCCACGATGTTGCTACGATATTCCGTAAGCCACACAGCATCGCAAAGATATCGTATGAATATTTTTAAGGTATCTTGTGCTGATTGGGATAGCTGACAATAACATAGCTGATTTTTAATTGAATGCTTTTAACAACCCTTTTAGCCTCATTAAAAATTATTAAATGTCAAAGAAAATATCTTCTTGTATTCTAGTTTCGATACACTGAATGTTTCAGAATGAATATCTATGTTTTAAAGCTATGTAATATTTAATGAACTTCACTTTCATGGACACATGAAG
This sequence comes from Araneus ventricosus, assembly GCA_013235015.1. Lineage (NCBI taxonomy): Eukaryota > Metazoa > Arthropoda > Arachnida > Araneae > Araneidae > Araneus > Araneus ventricosus. The sequence goes on from BGPR01013378.1 coordinate 26,958, forward strand.
AGAAAAAGCAATTTAGTCTATTTTTCTTTGAAGTTTTCTATTTGAGCACTATTCGTCGATAAGCAGTTATTCCCGTCATTGTACAGCATAATTGAATAAACACCTGATTCAATACTGGTCAGAGACAGCACGAACAAAAGCGAAGCCTGGTGTAAAGTTGGCTTGCGGTGTCTTGAAATAAATTTTGAATAAAAGAATTATTGCATTTTGCTATTAATTATATTATACAGTTTTGTAGTGTAATGACTTAAGTAATGAATGAAAATGATAAAAATGAAATTATTTTTATAAGATTAAAATTGAAATCACGAAAAACATCGTTACTAAATCAAATAATAAAAATATTTGCTTCATAAACTTATTAAATACAATTTGGTATGCGGCTTACCAGAAAAAGGTAAAATTTTTGTTTAATTTTCTATGTGTTCTACAGCAAATGCATTGATAATGTCATCATAATTTAGTTTTTGATTAGTTCGGATTCGATAGATAAAATCGCTAAGGAAGTAAACCGGATAATTCTAGATCTCAACTAAATTTTCATTTTCAGTATCTGGAGAAGATCTCTCTGTAGTACGATGGTAATTGGTAATTTCTAAATAATTTTCAGAATAACAACAACATTTGATACAATTCCAATAAAATATTTGTAACACTTTCGAAACTGACGAGACATCTAAGTACATGCAAATCGATGTAATTTTTTTAAAAAAAATAGTCTTGAAATGGTTAAGTAGCTATTTATAATATTCTGCACCTGGAAGGCAAAACTCGGCGACAAATTTTGATTTAATTAAATGAATCAAACGAGTCAATTTTCATTTTGCAATACCAGGTAATATCATGGAGTCTTGTGCTTTCGCACTATTCAAGAATTCCTCGAGCCCGCCCCTTGTCCTGGTTCTCAAGTCGGGTTGGTCAACTAGTATCGGGGCCACATGCACATGATCTTTTATAAACCCACAAAAAGAAGAAAAAGAATAATAGATTTATTATGGCTAAGCGTGAAAGACTTTTTGACACGTTCAAGAAGACAACCAGCACTTTCAAACTGATGATGCCATCAACGGATGTTCTTGTCATTTAGGAATCAAAATCGAATTTAATCCTATCTCTACTCAGTTGCTACATACGCACATAGAGAACTTTCGAAAATTCTTTTGCAACAGAAATACTCTTTGGATCTGTGGAAGAATTTCCCGTCAGTCCTACCAAGTTTTGGGAAGGAGTTTCCGTTTACAGAACATGATGTCACAACCTCAAGTTCAAGCATTACGGTTTTCTCACCATGTTGCACCAGTGTTTTCGACAGCTAACGAGTATGAATGCTTCGTTTTCAGAAAATATTGGTATTTCTGATAGTTAAAGAGTGTGTATGCTTCGTTTTCAGAAAATATCGGTGCTATAGGAACAGCGAAAATTTACATCTTTAATCTTTCATTATAGCAATCCTTAATAGCACAAAATGTTTTACAATATCTCTGCTTTATTGCTACGGTATTCTGTATGCCGCACAACTTAAAATAAAATTGTCGAGAATTATAGCAGAAATTAAAAATATCGAGAATTATCACACAAATTAAATTAGCGAGATTCATTTGAAATTTGTCGCGTGAGGAAATATTTTCTTTGTAAATGATTTATTTCTTTGTTCTTATCACCAACCGTAGCACATTATAATACCACAAACAATTATTGATCTATGGATGGCATCATTACCAGTTTAGTTAGTTTTAAGAATTATTTCTGAATATTGTATTTGATATGTTAGGAACAAGTTGTATTAGTTATGTCTTTTGCAGAATAAAGAAAAAATATGATTTAAACTTCTTTATAACGACCATCTACAAGTATCACATAGGAAATTTGTTTAAGAAAAACAAGATTTTAAAATACAATCCCAGGTAGAACAACATATTGCCCTATATTGCACAATATTGTTCCATTTCATATAATATTAAATGATATTGTATATTATTATACAATATTGCGAATATTGTTCAATATTGTACAATATCTTTGTGCTACTGGGGATATAAAGAAAATAATCAATATAAGTACTTTGCTTTGAAATTTTTATTCAAGCACTTTCTAAACAAAACTGTTAGAAATAATCCATACCGTAACGAAGTGCATAAAAAATCATAACAGTGCAATTTCTTTGTTTCGAATTTTTAACCAGTTTGTTCAATCATCTTGTTTCCATGGGAACCACAACTTCCATCTCGCCATTTTTTCATTTGCGTTTAATTTGATTAAGTTAGAGAAAATGAGAATTTTGATTAAGCATTTTTTTCAAATCTTGATGCATTCGTTGCAATTTAAAAACTAGAAACTGTATAAAATTACGAAATGAACGCTGCAACTTTAAGTCACCAAATTTTTTATAAGTTCATTTTTTAAAGATATATTTTGTATCTTTTAGCAATTTTCAGCTATTGATCTCTCGACGCTGAAATAACGCTTAGAGAAGCAGTTGCGATTTTGTATACGTGAACTGACGATGCACTTTTATACACTTTTATTCAAAATGACGTGTTTTATGTTTATAAAGCTGGAAATTTATAACCAATTTTCAACTCACTTCCTGATGTTCTGCAGTTTTGAAATTTCGTGCACTCGTTTGACTCGTTGATAGATTAACTCTTTGCTAACCCTTAAATTCCCTGAGTTTCCTTTAATTAACATACCCCATTTTGTCGTCTAAAGTCTTGATAAGAAGGCTGAAGCTCTAATAACTGTTATTGATAAAAGGATTCATACTGAAATTTTTAATAAATCAATTTACAACATATAGATGGCAGTCTGTTGGCGGTCTCAGAGCAAGAACTCCATCAAGTATTAGCATGAGCAATTAAGAAGTTTATGTCTCCCTCACGGATGCACATTTCTGTTCCCTTTAATAATTTCTTTTTTTATTAATTTTTGAAATAGGTTCTGTAGCGCACAGTGCTACAATATCTTACTCTGATGTATGTAAGGCAATTTCCACCTCTGGACATTGAGAATTCCTTTTGTCTAGTGGTTAAGATGCTTGACTCGGGACCCAAATTTCTCTGGTTCTCTCACGCCTCCAAAGTCCAGTAATTTATGACCGCCCTGTGTATCTTTTAACATGAAGTTTTCTCAACTGCAATTGATATAAAAGATTTTTATTCTAGGACATTATTATTATAGTTTTAAGTGATAAAAACATGCATCTGTTTAGAATGACTACGCTTCTCTACAAAAGAGATAAAAACCCGGTAACTTTTTTATCTTGAAAAAACTCTACCCTCATCTGCTGACTGAAATTCGGTTATCATTACCTATTAAATGTTTTCTTATTAACCATTTTTCATGGCTGCAAATGTCAACCAATTCATCATATGAATTCTGAATCAAGGTTCTGGAACAAGGCCCAGTACCTCCTGCATGACTTCTGAAAAAACTAGCTATTAATTATTGCTTTCTGCTCGCATTTTACGAATTACGGAATGATAAATTACACGAAAATTTCCTAGTCTGATGAGTATATAGAAATAAAAAGTGAAATGCATACATATTGGTGGAGTCCAAATTGTTGAATATATTTTCTTCGAATTTTGCCCACATATGCTATGAAGCATAATGTAGGTTTAGTGATGGTTTCGCGACAATTTATTAAATAGTTAATTTTTTATCATTTAATGAAATATAGGATATAATCATTCTTAACGCCACCAGGTGGCGCTACCTTCTCTCTCTCTCTCTCCAGATTTGCCAATGCTTATTCAGATTTTGTATCAGTTAAAATAAATATTAATAACTTAAGGAAAATATCATCTTTCTGAAGTTTTTAAAAATCGTTTGGTTTATTCTAATTTTAAGAAAAGCTACGAGATTTAAAAACCGTGAGGAGCAATTGATATTCTCATTTTAATAAAAAATATATTTATGGAAGATAAGATGATTTTGTACGTCATGATTTTTTACACAAAACCATTTTTTACATTAAAAATTTTATGTATATAAATATAAAAAATCGAGATAAAATATTCTCTTCTCAAGCAATATAACATCTTATGTCAGCTAGCATTTAACGTACTTCGAAAGAAAATTTACATACACCTGTTTAATGTTTCAGACAGAATTAAACACAAGAAACAAATAAAAACTATTTTTTTTATAATTTTAAAACCATTTGATTGATTTTTTTTCTTAAATGCATTTGAACGCAGTCGAATTCATGTTTTACTTGAATAATCAAAATTGAAATTCGTGCGAGATTTACTGGAAAGTTCAATAAAAACTACTGAATATTATGTTTAAAGTAATGTAGTTCAATTCTAACTCTTCTTTGAAATAAAATGCTGAAGAAAAAAGGTCCATAATTCAATTTTTTTGGAGAAAGTTTCCGGGAAACTTCATTGAAAAACATTTTTTAACGAAGTAGTACATATCGAGTGTCGGTCTTCCATCGAAAATACGAAAGTTCATGTTCGATTTGAAATTGAAATACTTTATACTTTGTAGTTAAGAGGTAAACACTTCATTTTTATGGATTTAAGCGAAAGATTTTCTTCAGCCTCGAAAATTCAATTTATCTTATAAAATATTTCTGGATTCCATTCCAAAATTTTATTTGAAAGTTTAACTGAAAATTACTTAGATAAGCTTACAAGAAAAAGTTTTAAAATGAAATACTAAATTGTAATTTCTCAGTCATGGAAATTGAGATTCGTTTTGCAAATAAATTTGAAACAGAACTTGCAATTTCAAGGCACAACCGTTAATTCAATTTAAAAGAAGCCTAGAAAGAACTAAAATCTTCAAGAACTGAACAGAGAATTTTCAAAGCATAATTCTTCACTTCAGATTCCGGTTGACTTGTTGTTCTAGCATTCAAAAAATGGATCCTCAAACAGATAATTCTTCAAATATGACTCAGTATGCATTCTCCTGTTTTAATTCTTTTAACTGTCTCTTTCGGTCACTAGTTTTTAATTTCATTGATTTAAACGAAGAAAATTGATTGCGAGTATAGAAAAAATTAGAAAAATTGGTTTCGAAGGTATTTTAGGATTGATTATATATTTAGAAAAGAAACTAGTTGACTGAATTGCAAACGAAGATATCAGTTTCCAAAAGATGTGAAAAATAATACTCCAAAAAAAGAAATATTGTTTTTATGAAAACAGTCCGACAACATTTCGTTCACCCTAGTATAAATTATATTTTTACTCATAATAAATTATCATTAAGTTCTATTATATCAAATCTTTGTGACTCCTACATTTTCTCAGAAGCAGTTCAAGTGTACCATAATGGAAATGTCACAAGACTCACTGAAACAGAAAGCTTTTAAAAAAGAAAGGATAGCAAAGTATTCTATAATTACCATTCGATTAAATATTAGCTTTAAGGATAAAAGCGGATTTTTAAGTTCTTAACGATCCACGTACCCTGACGGATACAGAAGAAATAAATCATATTAATTGAATACGTTTTGAAAATCATCGAAATTGATCAGATTTTTATCATGTTCCAAAAAAGGATTGCCGTAGAATGTTTTTTTAAGGATAGCGTTATTTGCAGGTACTGTACCTGCGGATGAAACGTTATTTGCTGGTACAGTGCGCCAACGTCCGGTTCTTGTCCGATCACCCTAATTAAGTAGCATCGAGCGCGGTCAGTACTTTGGAGAGTGACTGACCGCCTGAGGAACACAGCGTGCTTTTTGCTTTCTTTCTATGTTCTTGACTCATGGGCATTGTTAGTTATACCAGATTATGTGAATTAGTTTCAACGGTTAAAATATCTGCCGATAAAATGTTATTTACTGTTTAAGAATAAATAATGTGTTCTCGTGAATTTTTACTCTAATCTTAATAATTTAAAAAAAGATTTTTAAATATAATTCTAATAACGATTTCTCATTGCCGGACTTACATTCAAACCTTTTCTTCGTTTCTACAAATATTTGATAGTTTGTTTTTAATCCATTGTTAAAAACTGAAGTAGAGAGATTCTGTTTCTTATCGAATTACACCTATTTTTGGATAATAAGAATGGATGGCATTGTGAATTTGGATAAAACGTCATTGTCTACATCCATCATTCTTCTCTCATTCCCACTGTGTTATTCGAAATATTGTATATATTCCTTTATTCTGTTGTCAATTCTTTGTGTTAATACCAGCTTTGTAATTTTTCAGTTGTTATTCTCCTTCTGTTGTAATTTTTTTGCAACTCAATAAAGTCCACCTACATCTATACCTACCCGGATAAGAGCCACATGAGCTCTATAGACGGCGGTGTACTGTTAAAGTGTTAATGCTTTTGAAGATCGTGTTAGAACATCCGACATTTATTTGATTACGAATTGAACTGGGTAAAAATAGTAGCAATATGTAAGAGATATTCATTCAATGCAAGTACTCAGTAACATTAGTTATTTCTTGGGAAACCATTTTTTCAGAGAATTAATGACGGGAATCAAATTAGGGTAATTATTTCTCTATGTTATAAACCTGCGCTTCCCAACCTTTCTGGTTGTGCGGAACACCTGTTGTGTGAAGAATATTTTGAAGCCCTCTATACTAAATATACAAGTAAAAAATACAAACAAAATTATTACATTTTTACATTATATGCAAGTATATGTCAGTAATTAGTAATGTTTTATATAAAAGGATTAAAGTATCTTGTTTCATAAAGCAAAAAACAAGTGATGACTTTTGAAGTCTCTGACTTCGACTCTTGACTAGCTGTTAACAAATTAATGTAACACAACATTTTTACCTTTAACTTGAATTATCTCAAAATAGTATTTTTGAAACCGCGTGCCCCTTTTTCTCAAAATCTACTTTATATATGATCTTGAAATTTTTAGCACCTATTTTATACATAAAAGTATATATACTGATGTGAAATAATTTTTTTCTGATATTCCAAAATTATTCTTAATAATATTTTTTGAAAAATTCATAGTGATATTCTGTTAAAATGTTTTTTAAAAACACCCAAGCCATATTTATGTAAAACTTTCACTTCATGTTATATACATAAAAATCTACATAAACTATATAAAAAATTTCAAACATGTATGTATAATAGATTGAGAGAAAAAGTACATAGATATGGCCAATTTAACATTGGCGGTATAGGGGATGCCGACTCCCCTTAAACGATGATAGTCATTGTTTGAAATTATATGACGTAAATCATGTGGTGAATTGGTAATTATCACTAAAATTGTATAAGAATGAATTTGCTTTAGTTCTGCGTAGTTTCAAATTATTAAATAAAATTTTGCTGTTGTTTCTAGATTTGGAGTTGCTAATAGATTAACATAAGCATAAGAAACAAGCATTATTTTTTATAAAAAGAACTAGCAAAAAGCTCACACACACACCAGCGATGAATGCGTTTTACAGAGCAATTGAACTCGGCGGTTCACAATCCCCGAAACATAACACGTAGCACCTATAACCCTGGCTGAAAAGTTGAGGTGAACATAGTTATTAAGATTCCCTGAAAGTAGGATTAAGACTAGAGATGAAAGGAAAGTTATTAATTATGTCCAATTACGTGAGTCAATTATTCGTCTCCATTCACTTCATTCATTCATCCTTCCGTTTTCTCATGTGTACAACAAGCTATGGAAAAGCAGAAAAAAAGCTTTGGAACTAAATGAAATTTGGTTAATAATGGGGCAATCCGTTACCTGATTTTGGCACTGGCGGTAGCAACTTCTGTTCATCATCACATCTGGTCTAAGCCGTTGGCTAAGTCCACAGAGGGGGGGGGGG
>BGPR01013379.1:0-41926 GCA_013235015.1 Araneus ventricosus
TTTAATTTGCACGTTTAAAATTTTTAGCATTAGCTATTTTGAATTAAATCTATCCAACGAAATTAATTAAAATGGAAGGTACGGAACTGAATAGATAGCTTTTTTTGGAAAAAAAAAAATATTTAAACTGTGATTTATAAGAATGACTTCCATAAACATAGTAATATGGGAAAAAGTTAGTAGATTAAATTTTAAATGATTTCAAACTAACCATTCTCTTAAAGAAGCAAAGTAAAATATAATTGCTATGTAAGTGATATCTATCCAAAACTCCTCAACAAGAAGAAAAGAAATTAAATTTTCAGCTTCATAATTATATCAGTTCAAGCTTTGAAACCGCACAGTGTGAATAGATCTTTGAGAGTCCATTTGATCTTTCTCAATTTCATTTGTCGGTTTTTAGTGTAAGTACATACTAAAAAAAGAAATTATAATAATTTACCGAATTTAAGTGTGTTAAGTTGTCATGAGAGAACTGTCTACGTCATCTTTGCACACAACAGGAATAGAATGTATTCTATAATTAAGCAAGTATGTAAGCAAGAATAATAATAGAATGCATGTATTAAGCATGCATTCTATTATTATTCTATATTTTATAATTATTCAGTTCTATGCGTCGTTATGATCGACTACTCATGATCCCTCCCATAAATTTATTAAAGAGTATGGCGAAACACGCTGTTTTTTTTGTTTGCATGATTCACAGTTCACTCCTTGTATTAACAGCTGGGAGAGCAACATACACCAAGAAGTACATTCCTTCCCGCATTAACGAACATGGGGGCTCAGATTCTGCAGAGGGGTGTGTTTTGGTGTCTCCGTTGTTGAAACCACAGAAGTTGAAGGCCAGAAAAGCGTTGCCTACTGTAATAAAATTCTCGTCGGCGATGGCAAAGGATCTGCTTCGCTCGGGGGTTTCGGGTCACTCCAACTTTTCTTGGAATACCCGGCATGAGATACATTGAGAACAGTGGAGTGAACAGTGCAGCGAGCAATAAAGCAATAAATCAACATTGGAAAAGCGCCCTTCCTAGATTTTTCCACGGGCTTTGTCGCACGGATTCAGTACTCACGTGTCCTCCGGGGAACGGCGGCGTTTTACGAAAGAAACCGTTTTGCATTTGCGTACCTAGTGTCCAAGAAATATATTTTTAAACAAGATAGACGATATTGGGTACATATATTTGTTGATTCTAGGCTTAATAGGAGTAGGATTTATACGTCTTTTGGGGATTTACGACAAAACCCTGATAAGTGTTTCAATTATTTCCGAATGAGTGCCCAATCATTTGGCGAACTCGCGGCAAAAATTATTCTTAAGATTCAGTCACAGAATATCTGGATGAGACTGTCTACACCTCCTATTGAAATGTTAGCTGTAACTATAAGATAAGCGAAATATTTATTCGGAATTCAATAGGAATGACAGAACTAAAGATAAAATAACTTTTTCTGCATATGTAAACATTGTTTTTAATTAATAAAAAACCTCAATAAGTAATTCAATATCTACGTTATCAAAATTGTTGGCAATGATTTCCTGATAATTAAAGTCAATTTTTTTTACTTAAAGTATAAATCTAAATAAATAAAAGTGAAACTCACTCAGAAATAGATTTTCCTTCTTATTTTTCTCGCATATATAACCAATATGCGATAAATATTAATGCTTATATTAATTATTAAACTAAAATAAATGATTAATTAAAAATTCGTCTTGTTTATTTGTTATGTATTATTGATTAAAACTTAAATAATATCGGGTTATCCAAAACTGTTTTCATTTTTGCCCCGCATCTATTAAGGCCGGTCCTGGAGACAAATAGCTGCCCGTGTAATGTAACATCTAATTGCATCCTGTCGGGGCCAACTTAAATTTCTTATTCTTTCTGTAAAATACACATCTTATTACAATAATAAAATGGCTCGGCACATTTTAACCTAGCAACATGTAACTGGAATAAAGCATACTGATAAGAGTAACTGAAACATTTTTCAACATACTTTAGGTTTTTCCTAATATGCTAATTATCTTTAAAAAACTTTGTTTGCAGATCAGAGTAAAATTTATGAAATAAAAAACAAGATAAATTCCTTAGCTTTCGACAATAGAAGAGAAACAGGAAAATAAATATTTGTTTAAATAATAACCAGCGGGAGTGGTCTCCCCTAAACTTTCTCGTATACTTTCTAAGTGGAGATTCGTCAAAATCTCGAGTTCGAATTTTTTTGACGATTACAATACTTTCTCTTTGTATACTTCGTATACGAAAAAGTGAAACAAACAAACAAACCTGAAATCAAATATCTGTTGCCACGTTTAAAAAAAAATATTACTTGGAAGCAGGTGCAATAAAATAGGCAATGCAATGAATACTAAAGCGAAAACTCTGCTTTGGAATTGAATTACCAAGAAAACAATTTATACTACCACAACCGTAACAATTGCAAAAGCGCGTGAATAAAAGATTTGCAGAAATAATGAGATCAGTTTGAATTTTATTTACAACAATAAAAAAATTGTTACAATTCATGTTTGTAAACATTTATTATTGTAAATAAAATTTACAACAATAACAGATTGCTACCATTACGCATGCGCATGAGAATCGGATTAAAAGAAATTGAATATGTAATTTGAACGCCTCCTTTTGACGGATTTGGCCCAAAATTTTATACGGACCTACATTCATGACGATAAAACTGTGTACCAAATTTTATCCATCTAGCTATTCAAGTTTCTGAGTTATAGTGTTCACATGACCGCGGACATACAGACTTCCCATTGACGGATTTTATCCAAAATTTGATAGAAACCTACAAATTATGTTACCACATACCAAATTTCATCTCTGTAGCTTTAATAGTTTTTGAGTTATTGTGTTCACAGACAGACACACAGACAGAGAGACATAATTCTAAAATTGTGTTTTTCGGACTCCGGGAGGTCTAAAACGTGGAGAATCGTCAAAATCTCGAGTTCGAATTTTTTGACAATTCCAATACTTTCTCTTTGTATACTTCGTATACGAGAAAGTAAAAACGGTTTGAATTGTATTGCAACAATGAAAAGTATTGTTGCAAATTATGCCAAAAATAATTTTAAAAATTCGTTACTATTAGTCAAAAATTGTACAATCCCTTAATTAGCATAATGGAGAAGGTAATTTTTCGCACTTTCAGATGATTTTAAAAGTGATTTTTGTGGTGTAATAATTTCTAAGTTTATAAGATGAAAGGCCAAATTGCCGCTTAATTTTTAATTTATTTAAAATTCAAACAAAAAAGTTTCCACGATGCACATTCCCGCCCTTCAAAGTACGTTTGTGCTAAATTCCATGCCTCTAGGTTGAACGGTCTGCCTTGTAGAGAGCCAACACACACAGATTCTATTTTATTATTAATAGAGATATTTTATACTTGATTACAATGTTGAAAAAATTCCTGAATTACTTCGATAAGGAAATTTCCATGATTACAAAAAGAGAAACCCTGTCTTTGAACTTAAAACCTTTCATTTACCAAGCTATCGTGCAAACCCCATCTATTGACAATATGAAACTGCAAAATTAAATTGAAGAGCAAACATTCAAACCGTGTTTTCTCCAAAAAAAGAAAAAATGAGTTAGTGATTTTTCTTTGAACTCAACATTAAATAGTACAAATGTATACTATTATTTTCAACTGAAACAAGTTTTATCCCATTATAAACCTACTTAGAAAATTGAGGTTTCAATCAAAAAGTATTACCTGCAGAGCTTGTTTACTGTTTCCTGAAAAATTGTATCTGAAGGAGAAAGCATGGTTTGAATGTTTGCTCCTCAATTGGAAAAAGCTGAATTTGGACCTGCACCTAGATTTGAGCGGTATTATTACTTCAATTTTATAAAATATAATATTTTGTATCATGTAACCAACATTAACTGGATCACGTAAACTATATATATTTTTTCCATGTCATTCTTTTATAAATTTTACATTGCAGTCTATTTTGAATTCTTGTTAAGTTTTTTTTAGAAAATGAAAAAAGATGTTCGGATTCCCGGGGTTTGGATTCTCGAGCTTCAATTGTATTAATAAACACTCTTACTTTTTTTCTAAATACTGATAATAAGGTGAAAATGAATGGCAAATAAAATATTCGATTTAAGAAACTTTTAGGTTCCCTGGGCTACAGCTCATTTAGACCATTGGATAAGACATCCCTGCTAATAACTGCACATGTTTGCGGTAAACTGAAACAGTCCAATTTGATTTCTGAGAGCATTCATACAAACACAAAATTCTTGCTCCTCGCAGTACTTTCTTCCCCGTCCTTAGCCGAATCGGAAACAATTTTTGATGATTGGCGGACTGGACAGCTTAAAGTATGGCAAGTGGCTCCTTAAACATAATCTAGTATGGGCCCCTAAGATGTGTGTGCTTGAAAGAGAGAAAGGGAAGAACTTCTTTTCGAGAGAAATTCTCTTCCGGCTCCTTCTGTGTCGAGGCGCAATGACTCGCATCACCCCAGGCAAGAACGGAGATATGACCCTTCTGCGCTGTTAAACAGTTACCAGGGCGAGGGAGGAATCGTGCAATTTGACCGAATAGTTTCTCTGCAATGGGAACACTCACTCTTTTCTTGTATTTATGTCTATGGGGGGCCTTATTTGGTCAAGTTGCAAAGCTGTAAAAGAGCAAAAAGATTTCGGTGTTACTTTTGTGACGAATAATTGGGGGAGGAAGGGTATTCACGTTTTTATGCAGCAGAGAAAGAGTAGCTCGTTTAACTTAATTACGTAGGCCAACTTTAAATTCGCTAACGTATTTAAATTTTGGTAAGCTAAAGGTATTAAAAAATTTAAAAAACTGTGGTTAGGCAATGTATTAGTATTTGAACGAATTTTTGATGCAGTATGTGCTGCATTTAATGAAATTAATGACTTACACTATATTAACCTAATTATAGAGTGAATATTTAACCTAATCAAAGACAAAATGAATAAAATAACCCCAAGGGAAAATTTTCTTACCGAAAGTGGAAAGATGGGTTTTAAGATAATTTAAAATGTAAATCTATCAAAATAATATAGTAAATTGGTCTAAAAAGTAAATTTAATTGAAGTAACGAAGAAAGAAAAAAATGGACTAAAAAACTGGTGAAACAACAAAAATGAAATGCAATTTATTAGACTTTAATACATCAAAAGAAGCTTTTATATCGTAAGATCAAAATAACTTTTTAAATTATGCCTTTATTTGTTTTGTTGAAATAATAGAATTATGATTTGAATGAACTGAAAGTTGATTTACTTTCATTACAATACTGCAAATTATTGTTAAAAATTATGCTTACAAATATTTTTCTAAAAATTTAACTGGCATCATTTTAAAGATAATATTTTTGAAATTAAATGTTATGTAAAAATTTTAAATCTGATTATATTTTTGAAAATTATCGCTGAAATAATTCGAAATTCTTCTTAATTTTAAATTAATTAAAATTAAAATCTCTATGAGGTCTTCTATAGTATATTTGTACCAAATTTGGTGGCCTTAGGCTCAACGAACTCTAAAACGTCAACAAATAGGCAGACACCCTACACATACATTCTCTTTTCTTATTTGTAGACATCTGCATACAAAACCCTGATCAGGAGTAAAAAATAGAATTACTCTATGGTACTTGGTGCTACATTTTATTGCATAAAAAATAAAATGCAGCTATTCTACACTAAACTTATAATTTTTTTGTTTTCAACTGTGGTATTTGAAATTGATCGAGCATAAAATTTTAGTACTATATATGTAAAGATGAATTTTTTTCGTCTTTTATAAAAATTTACAGTTTTTGCCCAATCTTGATAAATTTGGCATATGTTGAAAACGAGGAGAATCCTTTTCAACTTTTGAAAGTCTTAAAGTTAGTTAAAATTTCAGTTATTAAAAATTGAGCAAGATTTTGTTGTTTTTTGCGATATATTCCAAAATTTATTTCATAAAAATGATTTTTGTACCATTTTAGATATTCAGAAAATTATCTTTCTAATGATACCAGTATAATGAAAAATCACTAAAATATTATTAGTACAAATCACTAAAATCCAAATAATTCAAAAAGTTTTCTTTTTGTCACTTTTACAAGAAATGTCCTACTAATGGAAGGCATTTCTCCTTTGTTGCTAAAACCGAGTAATAAAAATTTAACCTAAGGAATTTAAAATTAAATAACTTTAATCATGTTTTCGTTATATTACTCGAGAAATTGGTTTTAACCCTATTGGCGAGTAATTTATTCATTTAGATTCTGTCTAAATTAAGAAATATACCCATGGTACCGTACCATGTTATTGGTGGCAAAGTTGAATTCCTGATGTGCATCTTTAAAAATAATATGCTATGCTGTTACTAATACCCTACTTTAGTTTGAACTCATTTAATCCTGCTTTGTAGAGCGAACTATTAGAATTTAATTTTGGTGTAGGGTGGACTTTGAAGAAGGGAGTCAAAATCACTGGGATTTTGCCTTCTATCCAAACATTAAAAAATATTAAAATAAAATGCAAACTTATAGGTTGTCTAAAATTAAATTTCTTAATTCAAAGTCTTTTCAATCTCATCTCAGGCAAAATATACTGGAAGGCTCTCGTCGCAAAGAAGAAGTGCTCCTTTAATGTGGAACTTGCAAACCGCTTAGCTAAGATTGCCACCAAATGTAATTAAATAAATTCCATGCTATCATTCTTTTATCAAAGGGATTTGTTAACAAAGGATTTGCCTAAAAATTAGTGAATTTTGGATAAATTTGTCATCCGCCAAGCGTGTGAAGGATTATATGTCTAATGCTAATAACCGCTTAATAGCTAATGCATACTAAATGTCCAAGAGACTCTCTATTCATATTGCTATCCTCTGATCCCGAATCCGAGACTTTTTTATTAGGCATTTCCTCTCAACCCTATATAAATGTTTCTTGCCTATATTACATTTTGCTATTTATTACATTGCAAAATCTGGCAAGGACATAAGGAATAGATGAAAATGATAAATAATTAGATTTTTATAAAGTTAGCATTTCTACCACAGAAAAAATTGTTCATAAATGAAATAACAAAGATAATTACTATATGTAATCTTTTCTCATTTATCTTTCATTTTTTATAGCAAACTCATCGATAATATAATCATAATTAAGTTTATTTATTAGTTTGGGTTTGATGGATAAAATGACCATCGAAGTAAATTGTTCTTGATTATAGATAGATCGTAATTAGATTTTAATTATTTTCTATC
Source organism: Araneus ventricosus (assembly GCA_013235015.1). Lineage (NCBI taxonomy): Eukaryota > Metazoa > Arthropoda > Arachnida > Araneae > Araneidae > Araneus > Araneus ventricosus. The sequence goes on from BGPR01013379.1 coordinate 7,279, forward strand.
TTGAGAAAGATTTTTCTGAAAATCCGGCGGTAATTGGCAAGATATCTAAAAGTTTCAGAAAAGTAACAAAATTTGGATGCAATTTAAATAAATAATTTTTAATTTTTTCCGAACCGAATGAGTATCTAAGTACATTCATATCAATGCATTTTTTAAAAAAAATCCGCCTGTTGTATATTGTTGTTTTTAAGCACTGTTTATAAGTCTTTTAAGGGACTGACGTAAAACGACGTATAGATGAAAAGATGTATAATCGAAAAGAATTTCAATGCATGCAAATGAATGAAGACTATGATGAAACGACGTATAAATGAAAAACGCATAAACGGTGCTTTACTGCATTGTAATCCTTAAGGCCAAACTCGATGACAAATTCTGATTTCATTAAATAAATCAGTTTAGTCGATTTTCATTTTGAAAAATCAACCAGCGAAGCTTGGCCTTAAAAGTTAAATAGCAGGTTTCTTGGAAGGTTTGGGAAGAACTGGAAAGGTTTCCTTCATTCCATTCAGAGCAGAAGAGAGGTCATAAAAGGCCTCCTACCAGTCTTCCCCCTCCAGACGGGGGAGAAGACCTCCTTTACAGTTAGTGTCCCCAATCACAGAACAAGTGACTGTTGACGTCATTACAAAATACTGAACGGTTGCTACAATTGTAATAAATCTTGAAATTGGCGAAACTTAGATAGCAAAAATTGCGGTTCTTGCCTGTTTTTCGCCAAAATTGCGTTGAATAACGAGAGACGTCGTATCAGAATATTCCAGCATTGCCCGTTGTAGTGAAGGTATTGCTCAACATTCGTGTGCCAATAGGGACATGTTTGTAATACTTTGTGAATAAATCAGTATCTTTATAAAGTATCTTATTTCTGTAAATTTCAATCCCACTTTCAAATGATTTTTCTCATTTGTATTAATACGTATCTATTTTTAATGTAGAGAATGTATACATAAAATAAAGGAAGCTTTTCTAATAATTATATTAGCTAACATTTTATTTAGACTATCAAAATGCTTTCATCTATTTTAATTAACACAACTTGACACAAGAAAGTTAATTCAATTGTCAATGACATTCTAATAAACAGTCATTACAATCTAAAAATCAGTCACTCTTTTAAAGTGTCAATTGATCCTTTGCATGCTGTGATATTATATTTAACAAATCCTTCTGTTTTCGCCCTAATGTTTGCTGAGAAAAGACCATTATCTTTTAGTTAGACTGTGCATAAATATATTGATTTTAAATTGCTCAATTAATATTATATACATTTCACACAAATGTTTTTCTATAATATGTAATATAGTTTCATTTGTCATATAGAAAATTTTTATTAAGTGAAAAAATATGCATTTCCAATGTTTTATATATAAATATGCTAGTTCAATTAAATCATGTGATATTATTTTGAATGTTTGGTTTTTATTATAACACCTTGCTATAAGAGGCCTAATAAATGTATTTAATGTCTTATTAAGGTTGAAAAAGTTAAAAAAACAATCATCTTCATAAATGATTTTGTTTCATAGAACTTGAATTATTTTAGTTAATTTTAATTTTTGCATATTGAATATGAATGAATGTGAATTAATTTATTGTTGAATTTTAAAAAAATATTTAGAAATAGTACAATATTAACCCCGCCAGAAACTTTATTTCATGTGGAATTGAAAAAAGTAAATAAAAGAGCTTTAATTGAAAAAGAGCAAATGCAATTTAATAATTTGAAAAATACTTGATACTTCCTTAATTATATATATACATGTTTTAAATTATTGGTAGACCGAAAACAGAAAATGAATTTTTGTGTTTTTAAATGATGCTCTAAGTTTTATATATATATATATATATATAAACACTCTCAACTTAGTGAGAAAAAATGTTATCTTAGAGTTTTAGCATTTGTGCTGTAAAATCAACTATATATCGAGGAAAATTATTTATTTTTAAATTTAACAATAATCGAAAAAGTATTTAAAAATGCACTATATACCTTATCGCTTACATCGGTGTCATTACAACAGAAATTGTTTTCGTCTACGCCAGAATGACGTAGTTGGTTAGTTTCGCTCAACAGTTAAGGTTAAATTATTAGACATATTAGTGTCTTTGGGAATGAAACTAATGTTTCTTCTTATCTACGAAATTATATTTACCAGCCCAGAAGTAAAATTACGGGCTATAAATAAAAAGAGAAGTCAAAAATCAAAAAATAGAGTTAATATTTTTTGTTAAAAATAAAATTTTATATAGAATTTTCTTTTATTAAAATACTGGTAAAATTTTATAAACACACCTATTCTCAAGGATGGCAAATATCAACATTTTTTAAAGTTTTTTACAATCTAAGTGTTTGGAGTTGAGAAAAGTCCAGTTGGAGTGTCCTCCTCTAGACTTTTTCGTATAATAATTACAATATCGCGAAAGTTTCAGTCCCCCTTTGTGACTATGATTGACAAATTGTATCTAGATTTAGGCTTGTGTTTTTGCTTATTAAGCTATTTGAATGAGGATATAAGAAACACTTTTTCTGTTATTATTCCTTTCTGTTCTTGACTGAATTTTTCAACGAACAACTGTTATCCATGCAAAAATGCAAAATATCAGTTTTTTTGTTCTCTTAAGAAAGGAAGAAAGTAATTTTTAAAAAGTTCTTAAATAATTTTTACTGTTTGTTGTACTGAATGAAATACGTACATCAGAACTATTAATTTTAAATCTAAGAGTTCGCTGAAAAATTTCTAATATATATAGAATGGCGCAGTGCGTTGGATTTGGATATTAGCTCAATAATATCGAAACTAAAAACAGGTCATTCAAGGAAATTTTTATCCCTCATTCGAAACGATTTGTTATGAGTCTAAAATCAATTTTATTTATATTAATAGAATACAATTTTTTTCACTGATAATTATTTATTCTGAGTAAGGAATTACTTTTCATTTACTATAAGCAAATTGAAAAAATCTCGCATATTTTTTGACTCATAACTCCAAGCATATATGCTTGGCTATTTCATTTAGTGTTGGCAAGAGCAGAACTCTTCACTGCTAAAACGATATTGGATAGGTTTTAATTTTTTATATTTACTTTAATAATATTTTATTAGTAGAGTATTGCAAATATATCAATGTAATGTCATTCTTCTTCATGAATTAACCCTCTGAAAGCTACAGTGCTTTGAAATCTACTTCTTTTAAAACCCAGAACGGCCGATGACAGAAATGAAAGTAGGTAAACATTTCCCTCCCCCTTCTGGTAAGCAAGAGGTCATTTGCGTCGTGGGGGGTTCTTTTACTGTCTCCTTTATCGCATCCAAACCCTTGCTGACTGAATAGGGGTCGTTTACAAATTGTGATAAAACTATATATTTTCAGTAAAATATTTTCTAAAAGCTTTATTTTTTACTGCTGTATATGATTGTAACAGTAAAAGACAAATTTGATGCGAAAACATTATATTAGATTTTAATGAGCATGAAGGTATCATTTTAAAATCATTGCTGCGTCAGAAAAATTTGATCATTTTAGAGTTGTAATTTTTTTATTTCAAGAATGTACTCATCTAGATAACTCACTGTAAGCAAGTAATATATTTATTAAAACTAAAATAATTTTGATTTATTTAAATATAAAGAAATTAATTTCCAGAGCAATTTCTCAGACTTATTTATTAGCATCTAAAAGAGAAAAAAAAATTCAAAAGATGGAAACTATCAGTAAGATAAACGCATAAAAAGCAAAATTATTTCCAGAGTGAATAAATCAAAATTTGCTAAAAATTACAAAGCAGAAGAAAAGAGGCGACACCTGACAGAAAATATTTACTTGGGCATGATATTCTCTTTTTAGGTGAAACTTACTATTTATAAATTTTGTTGGTATACTGCTAAAAGTAACGAAGTCAAAACCTGTCCTTTTCCTTACAAATACCTTTTGAAGGCACACACTTGTTATTAAACACAAAATGTATGCTACGAAGAAAAGAAAAATGTCGAATTTTAATGAATGTAACAATTAAACCCTGGGTATTCTAATCAACGGGAACTTTAAATTGCATTATTGTTTTAAAAATTACATTTTCTGACTTAAACAGCGTTCTGAATACCTAATATCTGCCAATATTCAAATGATCTGTAAGATTTTTTGAAGTACGAATATTTAATTCATTCCATTTATAATTAAGACGGTTTAAAGTATTGGTAGGGAAAAGATGTAGCTTTGCAAAATACTTTATATTGTTACAAACACAATTTACTAAAAAAAGCAATGGATTTTATATTTTATCAGTAAGACATTTTAAAGTACGAATATTTAAGTCATTGTATTCATAATTAAGACTTTAAATTACAGTTTGGATAAAGAAATACGACAAACGCAATTTTTATTTTTAAAAAATCAGCACATTTTGTTTACATACTTTCCGATATTGGCTTTATAATAATATACATTAAAAAAATTTCCACTCTAAAATTCATTAAAACTAAATAGAATTCATCAATATCAGCAAACGATATTTTGTTAATTTATTCATGATATAAAACTTTCCAATATTCAGGCATTTGAGCAGTTAGCAAGCAGAAAGAGTAACGTAAATTAAGCATCTGCCCTCGAACACATACTGGAGACATCAATCAAGAGTGACAGTGGGAGGGGAAACAACCATTGTTAACAAGATAAGATTGCTCCGCACCGTTTAACCACCCTTTTGAAAAGGGGAAGGAAACAAGCATGCGAGAATTCGGCCGCTCGCCCGTTTGTCTGGCAGTTTGCATGACGGGCCGGTAAAGCCGTTGTGGAAGTCAGAGGGTTAAAGCATTTTCTTCTGGTAAATTTAGTAAAAAATATTTCAACCAGTTTTTTAACTTTGGTATGTTTTTGCCTTATTTTTAAGAAGGTTTGGCCTTACTCTCCTATATTGATCTGTTTCGATGTAAGCCTTAGTTCATCATCAGCAAAATAGAGATCTATAATATTCTCAAAAGATTCCCCAAAAGCAAAGCCCCTGGATTTGACGGACTTGACTAAGTAATTGTGTCGAATATCCACACCAACTTTCCTGAAGTCCTGACTACATTCATGAGTAAATGCCTAGATCTGAAAAATTTCTGAACACCATTTAAAACAGGACTGATAGTTATCTGCAACAGAAAAGGAAAAGAAAAGAATAGTATAAACTCCTACAGAGCTATCTCCCTCCTCCCTATTCTAGGAAGATTACTAGAAAAACTGTTACTATAAAGAGTCACCTGCATTATAAATAAACAAATGATCTCCACCCCAGCAGTTTGGTTCCAGAGAAGGCAAATCAATCAACCACGCTCTCCGAAAGTTGTTGGATGTCATCGAAGATGCCAAGAAACGAAAACACTACTTCATAGTTATTTCACTAGACATCCAAGGCACGTTTGATAACTTAAAATATGGCATAATAAGAAAAGAATGAAGAAAACTCTATACGAAATCCAACATTTCAGAAACACTAGAAGACGTCCTATCAAATTTCAAAGTGGCAATCCAAACTAGTGAGGAACCAGCGGTGTGAAAAAAACGCAAGCCTGCCCACAAGGATCTTGCACTTCTCCTCTTTTCTGGAATATTGTCGCAGACGAAATATTGAAAACACATTTTGGCCTAAGGAAATTCATTTACAGGCATTCGCCGACGATTTCGCCTTTGTCGTCAGTGGGAGAACTCGCCGGGAACTGGAACAGAATAAAAGTTTCGTCCTCGAAACTTTTAAGAATTAGACTAACAAAAATCAATTTAAAATATTAATAAAAAAGCACATTATTTACTGATAGGTAAGCTGTCCAGGGATCGTCAGATGGAACTCCCAACCAATAAAAAGAACAACATCTCTAAAATACCTGGGAATTATCTTAGAAGAAAATATAAATTGGATTTCACACATTCAAGAGCAAGGGGCTAAAGCAGTCAGCCAATACCAACATTTCTGCCATATAGGAGGGCCAAAATTGGGGTTAAAACAAAAAATACAAAAGGATACTCTGCCAAACAGTTACAGAGACGATGCTCCTTTATTGTGGTTTGGGCCCTCTCTGTTTCTCCTAGATTAGGAAAAAACTGTCTGCAATACAGAGGATCTTCCTCCTTTACATTCCCATCTCTTACAGAACCACTCCAATGGAAGCTCTGCAAACTATTACAGGTATCATGCCATTACATCTTAAAGCTCAACAAGAATATATTTCCATCAACGTCACGTGTCTGAAGAAGGAAATAAAATTTGAAGGTCTCTCCTATCAGCCAAAGGATTCTGAAGAAAACATCAAGAGCTTAACCATCCATCCATCATTATTTAATATCATAAGTCAAATTTCAACAGCAGAGACCTAGAAAGAGGCCTAAAGCCTTATGTTCTTCATAGATGGTTCCGAAACAGAAATAGTTACATGGTGCTCTTATTGCGCATTCGAAAACGGCATCAAAGTTTTAGAATGGAAGGGGAAATTAGAAAAATTTCATATAGTGTTTCAGACCGAATCAATGGAACTGATAGAAGCGATCATCAGAGCAAGTGAAGGGAAGGAAAATAACTAAAATTTGGACAGAGAGTCTTTCGAGTGTAATAGCAGTGCTTGATCCTCATACCCCTCATCAACTTGTCCTAGGCATTTAGACCCTTCTCACACAGAATGGAAATATTCTGATTAGATGTATCAAAGCCCATGCTAGGTATAGGTGTAATGAAGAAGCCTATACTCTTGCCAAAAAAACCATCATAAAAAGCTTTGTAATGAAAGCTCTAAACCCTCGATGCGAATTTAAACAACATTTACAAGAACTGTTTTCTAAAAAATTGAAAAATATTTGGGACAATGGAAAGACTGGACGTTCTGTTCATAAAGTTCTCAAAACATTTCACCTAAAACTAGTCTTTTGGACACATGAAGAAATTCTGTTTGTCACAGGATACGGTCCATCCCTTCATTCCTTAACAGTTTCCATTTATCAGATAGTGACTCTTGTGCCTGCGTAGAAGTCGGCGATCCTATCCACTATGCGACATCCTGCCCATTGGCTCTCTCATGGTATATTAGGAAACCTTCTACTTCATTGGAAAGTCTGTGGTACCAAAGAGTCCTGGAGAATTCGAATTCAAGGAAAAGAATAAAAAACATGATTAAATTCATAATAGACAATGAAAACATAATGCGATTGGAAAAAGTACTCACCTGCAATTGTACAATAACTTTAGCTTATCCTGCACTCAATACACTGAATATACATACTAAGTCCTTCCTTTCTCATAAATTCCTTAATAATAATCCCTTTATTCATTGTATTCCACAATTAACACGCAATGGATCCCCATATCTAATACGTTACTCAATACCTGTGCATTGATGTAGGCTTCCTCATGTTTTTCTTCATCATCTACATTCATCATATTTCTTTCACTAACACTGTGTTATGCAATATATTGTATATGTGCCTTTATTTTGTTGTCAATTCTATGTGTTAACACCAACTTTGTAATTTCTTCATTTATCATTCTTCTCTTTCTGTAATTTTTTTGCAACTCAATAAAGTCCACCTACATCGATACCAACCCGGATAGGAGGGAAATGAACTCTAGAGACGGCGGTGTGGTGTTAAAGTGTTAAAGGTCACACTTTGTAGTAAAGAAAGAGTTTCACTCTCAGTTTTAAATATACACGGTAAAAATTGATATATTATTTCTTATTCAAAATTACGCCAATCCGCTAGTTGCATTATAATTTCTTAACGCTCTGTAAATAACTTCAAACTAGATTTCAACTCGCACTCTTTCAAATTAGTATGATTTTAAGGTTAGGGAACGAGTTAATATTTGCTTATGGGTATGCATATTCCCTTTTATTATGGGCGAAGAATGTTTGATCCGATTAGGATGAAAGTGGTTTTGGCTGATGAAACTCATAGACAGATTCCGGTTGTAGTCTTCAATCAGTTTTCAAAGACTTTTAAATTAAAGACTTTTATCAATTTTAAAGTTGATATGTATGATATCTCACGTACCATGGTATTGACGATGATATGTAGAAATTTATTCTGTAGGATGTGAGTTCTCTTTCTGTACGTTTTAACTGTTAATCCTGATGTTTGGATAACGTATGTTAATGGAGGTTGACATACTTGCTATTATAGGAAAATTTTCTTTCCTAACGAGAGCGGAGAATGTCTGAATGTTAATGAGGCGAATGATTAAACTTTATTCCAAAATTATGTAAGAAACATGTTTGGTGACCGTGATCTTGCTGTCAAACAGAAGTCCTAGTCTCAAGCTCAGCATTCTTTTCCCCATGAAAGATCTTCGTCGAAGAAGGATAGTTCCTTGATTAGCTTGTCGGAATGGCTTTTGTGGCGCTGCGGTCAAAACTTCAGACAAAGAAGTGAACTGACGAGATCGAGTTGAACGTGACTAAAAATAAATGCGCAGTTGTGAAATAATTCAGTTTCAAGTTTCGAGTTCTTCCTTGTTTTGTTTTACATACCGACGTCACTTTTGTTATGTTAATAAAGATGTTGTTTATAGACATCGAGTTGGTCATTTGCATAATTAACTAGCAGACCAGTACAAGTGGTGACCCTGGTAAGTGTCTTTTTCGTCTTAACTTTCCGATCGAGTCGAAAAGCCGAATTTCGCTGATATTAGGCTTAGCAAGAGTAGTAATTCTTCCGCAGATGTATCTGCTGTAGCTATTAAAACGCCAGCTTTCTGGAGTGACAAACCAGAGTTGTGGTTCGCTCAGCTTGAATCTCAGTTTGCTTTGGGAAATATTTCTGTTGATTCTACCAAGTTTCACTATGTTATAGCATCTTTAAATATTAATGATTTAACTTGTGTATCAGATATTGTTCTTAATCCACCTCAGACCGATTCTTATAACAATCTTAAAACTAAGTTAATTGCTCAAAATGCTGACTCCGAAACTGTGAGATTAAAGAAACGACTTTCAGGTGTGGAATTGGGTGATAAAAACCCTCGACGCTTCTTTACGCAATGAAAAGTTTGGCTTCTGATGGGGTTTCGCCTGAGTTGTTGAAGAGTTTATGGATGCAAAGATTACCTATTCAAATGCAGCAAATTCTGTCTGTAAGTGGTGATAATTTACAAGCTTTATCTAAAATGGCAGATAGAATTTTTGAGATTTCGAAAGATGATTTAGTGGCGTCTGTGCTGATAATTTGCAATCTTCAGATGTAAATAAGTTTGAGAATCGCTTGGCAGCTATTTAAAACAGACTTTCGAGACTAGAAATTCGGCTTAGATCACTCTCGCGAGGAAATACTGAGGTTCGATGTTCTAACAAACGCAAATATTGTTGGTTGCATTTTAAGTTTGGAAATAGGACAAAAAGATGCGAACAGCCATGCACTTTCAAACCGGAAAACTAGTTCAGCCTTCCGTTTCGGCGCTGACGGTGAAAAAAGGGCTTGGTTAAGCGCTTGTTTGTTTATGATAAGATTACTGGTCGTGAATGTTTGGTTGACACGGGTTCAGCAATTAGTGTTTTACCAAGTTTCGGGAGTAAAATTGTTCCTTCAAGATTTGTATTGTATGCAGCAAACGGAGCTAAAATTGACACATTCGGTACTAAGATAATCACTTTGAATTTAGGATTAAAACGGAAGTTTCAGTGGCCTTTCATTCTTGCAGCGGTTTCAAAACCAATATTAGGAGCTGACTGTCTTGAACACAGCAGTTTGTTAGTGGATATGAAGCGTAAGAAACTATTAGATGGCACCAGTGCTGTTGGTCTTGAAAACCCTATTTCTGCTAATGAATCTATGTATGTTGCTACTGTAAAAGGAGATTCTCCATATATAAAGTTACTTCTGAAATTCAGTGATATTACTAATCCAAGTCAACCTAAACCAGCTGTTCATGTAAAGCATAGCACTGAGCACCATATTGAGACGCGTGGCGTCCCCCTGTATTTTCTAAAGCTCGGAGATTGGATTCTGAAAAGCTACACGCGGCTAAACGCGAATTTCAGTACACGGTTTCGCAAGGCTGGTGTAGACCTTCGAAAAGTGCATGGGCAAGCCCCCTCCACATGGTTGACAAAGAAGATGATTGGAAGCCATGTGAAGATTATAGGCGTTTAAACACTCAAACTATACCGGATAGATTTCCAGTTCCTCATGTGCACGACTTTGCACATAATCTTTTTAATAAAAAGATTTTCTCAAATATTTATCTTGTTAGAGCATACCATCAGATACCCGTTGCAGCTGCTGATGTTCCAGAGACAGCAGTGATAACCCCTTTTGGATTGTTCGAGTTCATTTTTATGCCTTTTTGACTGTGTAATGCCGAGCAGACGTTTTAGCGTTTTATGTACGAGATTGTCGGAGATTTGGACTATTGTTTTGTATATCTCGATGACGTTCTAATTGCATCTACAGACGAAAGTGAACATTTAAAACATTTGGAAGAAGTTTTCAGTAGGTTTCAGAAACACGGCATTGTGGTTAATACAGAAAAATGCGTTTTTGGCCAGCTATCTGTTAAATTTCTTGGTTATTTAATTTCCGAAAAAGGAATCGAACCATTAGCTGATAGAGTTAAGGCTATTAATGAATTTCAGCAGCCTAAAACTATCAAAGACTTGCGTCGATTTTTGTCCCTCTTAAATTTTTATCGGCGATTCCTTAAGAATGTCGCACATGAACAATCTCTGTTGTCCGATTACCTAAAGGGTGCAAGGCAAAATGATACCCGTCTAATAAATTGGACAGAAGAGGGCAAAACTTGCTTTTGAAAGTTGTGAAAACAGTCTTGCTATGTCAACTCTTTTAGTGTATCCGTCGCCAGATGCGCGATTATCTCTGACGTGCGATGCTTCAGATCGTGCTTTAGGTTCTGTCCTAAGTCAAGAAGAAAATGGTGAATGGAAACCTTTAGCATTTTTTCACAGAAGCTTACTCCGGCTGAACAGCGATATAGCGTATATGACCGTGAATTCTTAGCGATTTATGCGTCCGTTCGCCATTTTTCTTAAATGTTCACGTGATCTCACATGTGTGGACAGATTTTCACGTTGGCCTGAAGCCATTCCTCTTAAGGATATAAAGCTGAGACTGTTGCATTCGAGTTCCATGCGAACTGGATAACTAGACTTGGAGTTCCTGTGAGAATTACCTCTGATCAAGGTAGACAGTTCGAGAGCCGATTATTTCGTGAATTTGCACCATTACTTGGTGTGAAGGTGGTACATACAACCCCTTACCATCCCCAGGCAAATGGTTCAGTGGAAAGACTTCACCGGCAGTTAAAGTCTGCGATTCGGGCTCATGCAACTGAAAGATGGACTTTGGTATTGCCTTCTATCTTATTAGGGATCCGAGATATCTGTGAAAGAACCGCTAAACTGTTCGGTTGCGGAGATAGTGTATGGTCCTCCCATAACTTTGCCTGGAGATTTTTTTAGTGTCAATAAAACTTTATCAACTAATTATTTCCTTGCATCTTTGCAACAGCGGATGTCGTCTTTAAGACCGATTCCGATGTCGCAACATTGCAGAAGTTTTTGTGCATAAGGAACTTAATAATTGTTCTCATGTTTCTCTTCGACAGGATAGACTTACTAAGTCTTTGGTTCCTCCCTATAGTGGACCTCATCTTGTTGTTTCTAGAACTTCGAAGCATTTTACCATTCAAGTGGGATCTCGTCAGCAGACGGTTAGCATCGACAGACTGAAACCTGCATTTCAGCTTGCAGAGATCCAGCCTTTTCGAGTGAGCTTTTCCATTTAATCGTCTTACAGACTGCGTAGGGGAGCCCTGTGGCGCTGCGATCAAGACTTCAGCCAGAGAAGTGAACTGACGAGATCGAGTTGAACGTGACTAAAAATAAATTCGCTGTTGTGAAATAATTCAGTTTCAAGCTTCGAATTCTTCCTTGTTTTGTTTTACATACCGACGTCGCTTTTGTTATGTTAATAAAGATGTTGTTTATATACATCGAGTTTGTCATTTGCATAATTAACTAGCAGACCGTACAGCTTTCTTGGAAAGTTAGAGCATACGTTTTCTCCGTGTTACTATGCAACACGCACTAGAGTGCACCACTGTTGAAACTTTTTAAGTCTGTATTGAAACATTCTGACAGCATAATTCATTAGTCGATAGCTTGAACTCCACTAAAATTGATGTAAGGTCTGAAACTTAACTTTTCGCAACTTTTTTTCAGTATATATTTATTATAATTTATTTCCAAAAAATGAAGCAAATTGAAAAGTATATACGTTATTGACCATAGATTCAAAAAGAACTTCGTATAATTATCATAATAACCAAGACAATAATCTTCAAAATTACATTCTACAACAATATACAAAAGAAAGAAAGTTCAACGAAGGATTGTTACTTTTAATGAAAAACCTTTAATTTAAAAAAAAATCTGCTGTAAACATGGCAGAACGTGTGAGCTTTGAATCATAATTTGAATTTGAAATCTTTCCTTCTTATTTTATCCTTCATTATTTTAAAACTCACTTCTTATAAAAAAGCCTCACTAATTTAAAGAAAATTAATCAAAAATATTCCTTTCAATGTCATTTTCAGATTTTGTTTGTAAGATATTAATTCTCGATAATGAATCTAACTACAGCTAGAAGGATTTTAGCTTTCCCTTAAAGATCTCAATTAAAAACATTTACAAAAATTTAGTAATAAGAAGCTTGTACGAGCACTAAGCATAAGATTCCTTCAAAAACAAAAAAAAATATTGCTATATTTAAGCCATTATTTTAGGTTAAGTATTTAAATCATATCAGTGACCGCTCGTCCATTTGAGATTTAGAGCTGATGTCCTCTCTGAAATCATTTTAAGAGCTTGTAATTTCGTTTTTATTCTTATTTGATTACTTTTCCACTTTCAGTGTTCAATTATCATCGAAAACGGCAAGAAATGTAATAAGAACGTGAAAAGAAGACGGAAAATCAATCAAGTTAGAGAAATACGGGCCGGAACTATAAAGAGATTTGCCCCTCGGAAGGATCAAAATTCGAGCAATGAGCACCGCTGAGCGTAGAATCGGGAGAAAAAATCAACTACTTCTGCTTTGAATTTAGAGGCATCTGACCTGAAGTAATTACTGTCTCCATTTGGTGAGCGACTTTCGCTTTTGACACATCTGAGAGTTTACAGGGAGGAATGCAGATCATGGCATTCTTCTTAACAAAAAATTTACTGTCGAGTTTTAAAAAAAATATACTTCATGGAACTGAAATAGTATAAAACACTTTTCATTATTTTCATCTACTATAAACAAAAAGTCCAACCATAAATCCATCCGCGAGAGTTTGCGGCAAATACCTTCGGATCTGCTTTCTTGGAGATTCGGCCTTTCTTTAGGTACAAAATTTGTACAGTGTGACCAGTAATTAACGCGTTGAAAAGAAATGTCAATTTCTCGAAAACGGTTTGGCGTATCAAGTTCAAACTTGGCGGTTGGATTCAGTGCGTTGGCGGATTTTTTTTTGAGCAGTCTCATTGAGTTGGCTTTTGTTGTTTATTTTTCAGTAAAAATGTCGAGATATAGCGTTTCTGAGCGCATTTTCATTGTTCGAACGTATTATTCGAACAACAACAGCCCAATTGTGACTCATAGAAAGTTTGCGACAGAGTTTAAGCTTAAGACAACAGGTCCGAGTGTGTCGACAATCAATCGTTTGATTCAAAAGTTAGAGAGAACAGGTAGTGTTTGCGACGACATGTTTGACAATGTGGGACGACCGCTGAGCGCCAAAACGCCTGAAAGGATTTAGAGAACACGCCTCATCGTACCAATGAAGTGTTTGATCTGCTTGAAGAGCACTTTAATGAGCGGATTTTGGCTTTAGGGTACCCAAAATCGAAAAATATTTGCATTGATTGGTAACCCTATTCTCCTGACCTGAACCCCTGCGATTCATTTTTGTGGGGTTATATCAAAGACAAAGATTACGCTGGAAGCCTCCAGAGCATCGAAGACCTGAAAACTGCGATATTCAGACAGTTATTGAAAGCATTGAAATTTCGGCTCTTCAGCGAGTGATGCAGAATTTCGCTCTTCGTTTGCGCCATATTATAGTTACAGATGGAAGATACATCGAACATGTAATCAACTAATTCCCATGTATTGTACTTTGTTTTAGAATTTAAATAAAATTTTTTGAATCAGTAGTTTTCGAGAAATTAATTTTTAACATCAGCGCGTTAATTACTGGTCACACTGTAGCTTGGAAAGCCTTAAATGTGCAACTAAATCCTTACCATTTTAAAAATTGAGTAAAAAATTTTTTAAAAATTCATGCATGTCTAATTATCTTACATTTTCTAAACATTCTGCCAAAAATGTACAAAAAAAGAATACATTTTGTTCATTTGACTTCAAGGAATAAAATTCAATACAAAAAACTGAAGTGAAACTGACCTTTCTTACTTGACTGCTCACTTTAAAAAAGCTCTTTTTAAAAAGTTGCGATGGTACAAATATTCGCTTGTTTTATTTTTTTCACTTGTAACAATTGTATTAATTTACTCGGTATACAGTTAAGTTGAAGTAGGAAATTGCAACTATTTAACTGTATGGTTCAATGCATACTAACATCTTAAAATCATTTTCAAAACTTTACTTTTTTCCATTATTTAATATGCAATATTCCACTGTGCGGCGCTTCGCTGATAAATTAATTTCATGTCTCTTGGGGTTACTCACTGTAAAACCATCTCACGAACGCCAATTTGGCAGAAATCTACAAATTTATTTCTAAGATCACATACCAAATTTCATCCTTCTAGCTCAGTGCATGTTTGAATTACTTGTTCACAAACAGACATAATTCCAAACACCACTTTTTTGGAATCAAGGAGATTTAATGTCTACATTTTTCTGGAACACTCTCTATATCAAAAGTTTAAAAATTATCACCATAATTTTATAAGGACATACTCACAGGTAAAACCTACAGGTTTCGTAGTAAAATTTATTCGGAGGTTTAGAAAACACACATGATAGGATCTAATGCATAAGTCTGCTGTGAGGTTGAGGGAAGCCATTATGCTGCCTAGCTTGATTGGTTAAGTTACATCCGACCGTCAATGCTGAGAATTATCGTGATCGACAATCCCTCAACAGCCCCTGCGAAAGGTGAGTTGAGGTTGGTGGTAAAACATTTGAGCATTTCTTATCATAAATATTGTATAATAATTGTGAATTCAATATACTTGTGTATCCGCTCGCACATTCACTTTCAACATTATACGTCCTCTGCAGCTGTGGATTTCATCTCCGGCAAGATATCGCGAAACGTGAGGTGTTTTTCTTTATCTGTTCTGAATCATCTAGCGTATCTGGAAGCTACGAGTTTGGTTAACTTTTGAATGAAAATTATTTTAGCTTTCCCGGTTAAACGTTTATTAGGATGTTTTTCTCTTTGAAAAAATTTAGAGGTTTAGATTTCCAAAAGGTACGTCTATTTAAAATCCGTCCACTTTCAGAATGATTTAAATATTTGACTAAATATGTTCCACTCATTCTAAGAGATTTTCCAAATTTAAATTTCTAAAGACTGTAAATTATTACAAACATAATAGAACTGAGTAAACACGACATTAGGGTAATCGACTATGCAAAAGAATTTATTTTCTGAAAATGATTTTCCAAAATTACAAATATATATACAAAAGAAGTGAAAATTGTTAACATCGTAGAAAAATAAACCGACTTTTTCTGAAAATAACACTTTCTTTTATGATCATAGCGAAACGCGTTCTTGGCGGTAAAGTGGTCAAAGAGAATGCTAACCATAAATTTTAAAAAGGCATAATAAGATTTTGGATGAAGAGATTTGATATCTTGGTATTAATTTTTGAAAATGTAAAAGAAGATATTTATAAATTTATTCTTTTGCAAATGTTTGTCAAGAATTCCTTTTGCTTCCACCTCAATTTTATCTCTATGAATGGTATTCCTCAATAATTTACAGAAAAAAACACCGAATTTTCCCGCTTATCTGTAACATAATTACTTTCGCTGCATTCCGTGGAAATAGATTACGCCAACTAAAGATATTACTCATATTCCCATCTCGTTGGAATAAGGAGACACAATCTTCCTAAAACTAAGAAATAGTAAATAATATATATATATATATTAACATCAGTGGTTTCTTACGGTATTTAAAGTGTTGGTTTCATCTTTAAAAGATAAGAAATTACTATTTTTATTGTCTTCGCAAGTGAGAGTCACATTGATCTTTTCTTCAATAGCAGACTGAGAGAGTCTCAGATACACTCAATTCCGCTGTATACAAGTAGTTACTTATTCTCGTAACAAGAATTTTCAGTTATTTAGTGTGCTTGCATGTGGGTATTTACAAAATCACTAAGAATAAATATGTTTTCATTTACGGCACCCCTGCTTTAGGTTTTTGTAATGTTTTATTATGAATTGCTTTAAAACAACTGAAAATACTTAGAGTTGAAACGGTGTCAAAGACTTCATTTATCTGTCCGAAAGCCATCTTTTTGGCTTTTTTTTCGGGGAGGGCTTGCTCACTGCTCGTTTACAGACGCAATCGGTCTTTGTGCCTCTAAACGCAGCAGCTCGAATTTGCAGTTGAACATGAGATATGCGAAGAGTAGCTTACTTGAATATACATAATTATTCATTAATTTTTTAAAAGATCAGGTGAAATGTTGCTTTCATTTCCCTCAGCAATTCACAGCATGGGATTCACTGGGGTTGAATTTTGTGCATGAAACTTTTCACACTAGCAATCACAGGTTATCTACTCATTTTTTATAACACTGCTGTGTTTCATCGTAGGATGCATAAGTACTCATTTCCCTAAGCTCTAGCATTCAGTTGCCCCTAATCAATTTCGGAGACGAGGTAACTGGTTATTCCCTATAATATTTTTATACTGAGAAAAAATAGAAATTAAGGCGAGATTAAATTACGTTGTGTATCTTTAAAGTAATCTAGTTATTTTTATTATATTTATAAAATCACATCACCAGACCAGTTTGAATCGAGCTATGTCTAAAGTATTATTTGTAGGTATGGTAAGTACGGATAAAAAGTTATCTGCAGGTATTTTAATTGCGTTCGAATTGTTTTTTCTACTGGAGACACTTAAATGTCACCTTAACCAGGTTGGCAAGTACTGAGGGGCCCAGCGACTTTGTGGGGCCTCGAGATTTTTTAAATCATTTTCAGGCTAGTTTAATTTCTTCCTATCATTGATATGCAAGGGCCATGTACTCCAATTTGTGCAAATTAAAATAAAGTATCGTTTGGATCTTGGAAAATTTTTCATAGAATTTTTTTATCTAGATTTCGAATTAGCCTGCAGACCAGAAGTTATTTTTTGCAGTTGACTGATTCACTCAGTAGTCCACAGCCAAGTTCTAAGTATTTACAAAATATTTAAATTAGGTTAAAACAGATTTGTTACATTTTTTATACTTTTGCTTAAAATTACTATCAAATTTAATTAGTCGTAAAGTACGGAAACCAACTCTCATGAAATTGACCCACGATGGAATGTTTTTTTCAGTTGTTTTAGTAATTGTTTTAAACCTGCTTCTTTAAAGACTAATTTGAAATCAATAAAATTATATAGTTGGAAGGTTGGATAGGGAAAGGGGGAGAGAAACCTTGGATTTTCTAATGACTCCTCTGCAGGCTCAACCCAGCCTTACTCGTAATGACTATTTATTCATACTTTATTTAACTTTATTTGCTTTCTGTTTGTAAAGATGGAATTTTTTGATCGACTTTTCCCTCTCTTCCTGAAATGTTTCAGCTTTGATATTTTCTACATTTGTGTGTTCCACATACTATTTTGTGACAGCACACCATTTCAATAATTTCTGAACTTATTTATAAGTTGACCCAATATTTTAATTAAAACTTTTCCATACGTGTTGTGATACATGAGAGTGAATATGAGAAAAATTCATTACAAGATTCAAAGACATTTATAGTAATGAATTATAACTTAAAGACTAAAAATTAAAAATTATTAAAATTAAAATATTCTACTTTTTAGTACACGAATATAAATAATTTTTAAAAAAATAGCTTTTATTGTTTTTGATTTAGAACTTTCGAAACTATCGCAGAAATAAAGTTAGACTAGGTTACGTTTGTTTAAAAAATGAAAATAAGATCTCTTTTAGAAAATAAGAGAAATTAAAAGAAATTCCTAATTGCACAGACATGACTTTGAAAAAAAGATTATCTGAAATTTCAGTTATTGCAAAGTTTAGTCACGGTGCTAAAAGGACATTCAGCGCACTCATGGGATTCGAACCCGTGACATGTCGACTGCACCACTTGAAATTGCTGTGCAGTTTATACGGAGAGATACAGTACTAAACTTGTTGTCAGATTGCCCGACAGCAAATGAACCCCCTTACCTATAAAACATTATCTTCCACTCCAGAATGTGTGTTTGGAAAAAAGAGTCAGAGATTAAGGGGAGAACCTCCTGAAGCAAGTTTCCTGTGCCTTTCTGAACCAATCAAACAAAAAAGCAAATTGTAACGCTAAGAGTTTAAAAAATAATTAAATGACAAAAATTATTCGGACACAAATGAAATATTTGAATATATACATCAAACTAATAGCATATTATTTAATACAACTGTATTTTAAGCAAAATAAGAAAATATAAAGTTTCAGCGTAATGTCTTGTATTTTTACAATAACTGCTATCCCTATATCGGATATTAATAATAATAATACAATCTTACAGATGTTAGTCTAGCATTTGTAATTCTCAGGTTTTGATAATTCATCCATGTCAAAATAGAACTAAAGTGTTTTTACCAGCCCGGATATAATAGTCCAAGCTTTATATAATAGACAAGAACATTTACCTCAAATCCGAAATAAAAACATTTTAAAAATTTAAATTAAAAACATTAGAATTAAAATAGTGGTATAAACTTTACAAACACGACTGAGTATTTGATCTTAATCATTTCTATCTGAAATATCTAATTTTTTCGAAATGTTTTGCTCATTCCATTATCTATAATTCTGCATTCAGGTTAATCCATAGGGAACTGGGATGCTCTTGACAAAGTAAATTACCAAAGTTTGAGTTGTAAACGAAGTGGATTGTTTCCAAGTAAATATTATATATTAATTAAAATACTGTGCACATAGAAAACATATGATGTTTTCCATATAAAACAGCTTAAAAAAATGTTTATTTGCAGTGTTTTACAGGAATTTGAAAATGTTCTCTGATAGAACGTATTTTGAACACGTAGCTGCACGTTGGTACATTCAGAAAACACAATTCTGCCTAAAATCACTCTAAAGTTAACATAATATGTGAATAAAAGCTTAATAATGACAGTGAACTAATTTTCAATATAATACATTAGAAATAAAATTTTAAAAATATTAAATATGATACAACTGAAAAATCTCAAAAATACGTAATTTTTTTTCATTAAAAATATCACCTTAAAATTATATTACTGACCAGAAATTTACAAAAAGTTTTAATAGGTGCATAATATTTGTAAGTATTATAATTTAAAGTTTCATACATATTCAATTGAAAGAATTTTTTCGAAGCATACATAATTTGGAAGAAACATGTTTCAAAAAATGCAGAAAACTAAATATTTACCTGAAAAAATATTTTATTAATTTTTAAAACTTCCCTGGGCCATATCCATCTTGTTTGGATGTTTCTGAAAGTTCAGGATCTCTTTTAATTTGCCGTTTCAGAGTTCTAGCCTCTTTACGAGCTTCCTGAAAGATAAATTCAGCTTCTTTGATACGAATCATATGGATTTTTTAATGCATCACAAGTGTTTTTTTCTGATGTAATACCCAAGTTTTTGAGTAATTCAGTACGACTGTAAACACCGTCATTGAAGCATAACACAGCATCCATGACTCCAATTTTTAATGTATTGATACCAACAAATGTGTTTTTTGGAATTCTTTCGCATACACAATTTTTGAAACTCTCATTGGGGTTTTGAATTTGACCATGGATTCATTTTGATTAAAGATTTTTATTAGCTAACTCCCGGAAAACTTTCTTAGTTGCTAGTAAAATAGGTTCCTGTAGAGAATGTTTATGAATATACTTTTCACCACAGATAATAAACTTTTGTTGAACCCGCATCAGTTGTCAGATCCCATAGGACACAAACCATGTTTGGTTTTTATTTATTTATTTAGTGCCCATGCCGGTCCGGCCTACCCGCAAGGGTGTAAGGCCCTGAGCGGGCCGGCAGGGAAAGAAAAATCCACAAAACCATCTAAGCGACACAACGATCAATACAAACTATGAAGTTCAAATCCTTTGTCCGAAGTAAAAACCAACACCAAACACCGAATAAAAATACATGTTGGGGTTTGGCATCTGTCGAAATTTTGTGGAAACATATTGCCCAAATTGATTTGGACATCTCATCGACAGACTTTGAAGTGTTTCTTAGTATTGCCAATCCATAATATTTTAGGATTAGCAGAATTTGTGCATCTGTTAGCCGACTACGTCCTGAAATTTTCTTTCCATCCGACAGCTTTGTAGATTTCAATTTATTTCTTAAATTTCTCATCCTGGTTCCCATTCTTTTCTGGACATGACTAATGCACTCAAGTTTTTCTACTACTAATTCCTCTTCATACACTTTTGACTCGCTGATTTTTAAAAAACTTTCGAGTCACCATCCCTAAGATATTTTGCATAACGAACGTTCCTCGTGGAAACCGAACACTAAAGCATTCGAATTACACCTTCACTTTCCGTTCCACCACTGTATCCTTCATAATTTTTTGGCACTCCTTATAGTCATTTGATTTGTTTTTACTTGTAAAACAGTATTTACATAAACATTCAAAATCTATAACTTTACCAGTATCCAATGGTGTGGCCGTGATTACACCATTTATAGATGTATGACCCCTCTTTTGCCAGGTGTCATCCAGTGCTACTGTTATATCTCGAGCATTATCATTTCTCGAGACAGCACCTTCAACATATTTATGCATTTATTTTGAGCATGCAGATGACAGCGCTCGTCATAAAGAAAAATTTAATCTCTCGAATTTTGCAGGTGGGGTGGCAGGTTCATTACTGCACATAATGTGCAAGAAGCGCCTTTGCCATTTCCAATGCATCTCATACCATACGCTAATCTAGTATTTATGTCATAACCATTTTCAGATATATAAGATGCTATTGAACTACTAGAACAACCACAAGATTTGCATATAAACAATAAAGATGTAACAAGCCCCTTCGACTATTCGTTTCTTCTAGAACATCAAAGCAATCAGTGCTGTTGCAATGTTCACATTTTGAAACTGTATTCAAAAGTGTTTTTAAAACATGTAAGTCTACAATGATATTAGTACTCTCCTTACTGCATAAACGTTTATCGTTTTCATCCACATGGATTGTCTTGAACAAATCACTGTTATTCAATTTTCTTTTTGATGCAATTGCATTCAACAGTTCCTTATCAACACATTTCTCTTTCTGATTCATGTCAGTAAATTGATTACGCTGGCATTTTCTCTTACCGAATTGTTTATGCCTGGGCATACTTTAAGTTTATGTTATTTGTGAAATAAAAGAAGAAAATAAAAGCTCAGTTTGATATAAAAATCAAAACGAAATCACAATTGCAAAATTCAAAACAATCGCACAAAACACGATGTAAGGAAAATTGAAGGTCACACAGCTTGTAAAATACGATGATAGTTTGTTGAGTTGTTTGTATTCTTTCATGAAATATCAAAATTATAAAAAAATTTAAAAATGTATGTAAAATAAAAGTGTTTCTAAGCGTTTCTCTGCAATTATGTCCCTTTAAAATGGCGTAGCACCTTTGTTTACATTTGAATGAATTTTTAAACTTTAATTTAGTGCCTTTCGGCATCTCGGACCTATACATATTATATATTTCTGGAATCAGCAAAAAATCGTCTATTTTTTTATGCAATGTCCAGAGGAAACAAAATCATTGATGAAAGTTTATCTTTATCAGCTTTCTATCAAGCGGTGTACAACAAAATTCCTTTTCGTCTTTATCAATTTCTAAACAGTACCCTAAATGCCATCGTGACAAAATCTGCACTGAAAAAGATTAGTGACAGCAATTGTACATCCTACGATTCTTCACATCTAATTTTGAAACATTGTGTTCAAATTCACTATAAATGTTTCTATTTTTACATTACATTCATTTGCAATACCTTTGGCCAGTTATGTAATTTTCCACTTAGTCATCGTAGGTATCGAGACATTTGTTCCATCATTACACGCCAACATATCGAAATCAGCTTAGAAGATACCAGCATCAAGGACTCAAGGTCATGGAGCAACGTATAACGCCTTGCTGTCATCGGTTTTGAAATGCCGAGCTCCCAGGTGCTTCTTCCACGCTCCTAAGAGATGAAAATCGTTAGGTGAAAAGTCCGGGCTGAAGGGACGGTGTTCCAATAACTACCAACGGAAACGCAATGCCAAATCACACGTAACTGAGGGAGCACGAAGGCAGGAAGTCAATACACCTGAATGCAATTTTCTGTCAACATCTCCATCTTCTAAGTGAGACTTCTGAGCACTATCTGGTAACTAGTTCCATCTACCGTTGTGTTCGGACGCTGAGATCGTCTGAGCTGCCTAGACAAGGAATTTAGTTATCATGTAGTTAACTTTCTAAAAGACAT
Source organism: Araneus ventricosus (assembly GCA_013235015.1). Lineage (NCBI taxonomy): Eukaryota > Metazoa > Arthropoda > Arachnida > Araneae > Araneidae > Araneus > Araneus ventricosus. The sequence goes on from BGPR01013379.1 coordinate 30,000, forward strand.
AATAAATTATTGACTACATGTAAATAAATTATTATATGAAGGAAAATATTAAATATAAATATACTTATATTTCGTGTCATTGTAAACAAAAAGCTACATTTTTAAACTAAAAATACTAGTAAACTATTTCTTTGGTATTCCTATGAACTAAATTGACTTAGAACGAGTAATAACTTAAATTAAAAGAAAATAAACTAGCGTGGAAGTAAAAAAAAAAGCATTAAAAACTTGTTCTTTGGTGTATGATGATGTAATTACAATAACCAAAACAATAATCAGCATATTTTACTTATTCACGAGTTTAGAATAATTGTTTTTATTTAAAATTAAGATACTTTTAATACTATACACGTTTTAAAATTTAATCACGTAGTTTCTCCCTGTCCGCTAGTCCGCCCTGCCTTTGCATCCTGGATGGACTGAATAGCACGGCCGCCAAGAAATCGTAATTTGGACACTATTGCGGAGGCATTAGAGCCCCTATTATATATGGTACATGCGATAAACCCTCAGACAAGTGTATGACCCGTCATCAATGTGGAGGTAATTCAATTTCACACATTATTGTACCCACCATGGAAGCGAGAACCTGCTTAGCTATACGCTAACTTATCATCCTCTTATTTGATATGCCCCCATGGGATTAAAAACTTGGGAAGAAATCTCTTTAACAGTTTGTTTTCTGGCGTTCCCTAGGGGCACCATTACCCTCTTGCCCATCACGAGCGAAGCCACTTCATCGAATCTGAACGAAAGGGTTATTCAACCAAGATTGTTATGAGAAGGAATTTTTTTAAAAAAATATCTTTTGTATCGCTTATAGTGAATCCTTTTATCTAATTCCCAGAGTTTCAAATTTAACTGCATTGAAAAAAAGAATCAAGTTACATTTCTGGATTATAAATTCTTAAATTTACGTCTTCTGTTTAAATAATTTCTCTCCCCCTCACCTTTTCCTCAGAACAAAATTATCTAATATGTATTTGAGAGAATTTTATTTTCGCCTTGTTCTGAGAGAACTAGATTGTCTTTCGAATTTATATCATGCTACAGCTTATATTTCGGGCCAATCATATAAAATATTTTGCATATAATTTTTTTGGCATTTCAATCTCTTTAAAATCCCCACCCATCGATCCATTGCTCTTTTCCAAAATACCGAGTTTCTTATAAAATCATTATAAAAAGTACTGAAACGTTCAAACAATTTATTATTTTTAATTGAAAAAATAATCTTGTTTAGATACTCTTAATTTTATTTATTTTATATTTTTATTTATTTTATATTTTTATTTATTTTATATTTTTATTTATTATTCACGAATTTAGTTTCATTTCATTTAACTCAATTGTTATTTTTAATTAATAAAATATACTTTTTAAACTGTACTAATAATAATGGCAGAAGAACATTTCAGAAGCTTCTGATCAAAAGCGAACATATCCATTTTATAAAATATTTTTTGCAGAATAAAAAACAGATGGCTTCGACACTGAATTTTTTACCAGCAATTCTATTTAAACGTCATGGTCTATTATACCAAAAGAAAATGACAAAAAAATTGGGGGGGGGGAGAGGCAGTTATAGCAAACCGTTTTGTAGATATGTTTAGTTTTGATATAAAACATTGAATATATTGGAAACACCACAAAAAATCATTTAAACTTAAACGTGTTAATCCAAACCACGGTCGTGATTTAGGCAGCTGTATTCTTCAAAATACTTATTGAGAATGTCGCCTTCTGAGCAACCATCTATTAGATTCTGTAATCATTTCAATGCTGGATGCGTTGTCCGGTTATCTCCGAAATGGAAAAAAATTCCTTCGGTGTTTGCTTCTGCAGCTTTTAATTCGTGCCGCATACGAGTGCAGGTTCCGTCAACTCTGTCGCCTGGGGTGGAAAAATCCATATTTGAATCCGTAGTGCAAACCTTTTGTAAAAGAAAGAAAAGCTGAAGTCGACAGCGGGTCTCGGTTTAAAAGTTTGAAGAACTTTTTAATGATCGATTCCGCGTCTAAATATTCACTTTCTTTCTTTCGCCCATAATGCGTTTCCTGACAAGGCAAATTATTAATAAATCGAAATATTGGCTTCTTCTGTTTTATTCCCCTTGAAATAGGGCAGATTTACTAATTTCTACAGGTCTCTCCCCTTTGGGAATTTCCTCCCTGCATTATCACTCTTCCAACTCTTAACAATCTTGTTCCTGATATGCTCATAAGAAATGACCAAGAATTCTTGCAAACTGGCGCCATTTCTTACTTCACCTTCATGGAATACTTCAAGTAAGTCTATCTTTGGGAGTCTGTCAATGTTTTCCGACTTCTCGGCTTCTGCATCAAAATATGCTATAAAAATGCATTGATTCATTTTCCCTTCTTCTAAACAATAAGCCTTGCATTTCAACTTAATATTTTTATTGGAGATACCGAGGCATCTTAAATTTTTGGAATTTTGTTTGCAGGACCAAGGTTTAACATGTAAACCGCCACGTGAAGCAAGTGTGTAATAGCTTATAGGTAATACGTTAGTTCATGACGTATGAATCGCGCATGATTTATTCGAAACCTGTGCATGCACCCTTGGGCCAGTTGGTCGAAACAATTTTTTGTATTGCGGCGATTAAGGTGTTAAATTTTAAAACTTGCAACGTTGTGTCTAAGATGATGATGACTGGCTTCTAACACTGACGAAATAAAAGGTCCTGGATATATGGTGTGCTGGGCACTGGGTCTATTGGATCTCTTTTAAATGTCTTCTGGTGTGCTTTAACCTCTTCAGTCCTGAATTTTTTTAAAGTGAATAAAAAATTGATATTCATGTTCTGTTACCTTTATTAGGTCTGAATAATACCCAGAAAAAAAATTTGGTTGATCAAACAATTTTAAGACCCATAATTTTAAGGTACACATATGTGTACCTCAGGACTTAAATAAGTAAAAGTGTCATCTACAAATTTTTTTTAATTTTACAGGTTATTTAATAAATATACTACTTTTTTTATTGTAAAAGCGTATTAAATGAACAAAATAAAGAATTTATTATTTTATCAATTTATTAAATCTTAATTCGAATGAAATTTCAGGAAACAATTGTTTTTCAGTGTACATAAATAGATATTGTATTTTGTGCGCTTGATTCTACTCCTCGATTTGCATCCCAGATTCCTGTATTTTGATGTAAATTTGTCATCCATGTATTGAGGAATATGGCTTGACATATCAAGTTTGATTTCTTTTAAAGGTTAAGGAAAAACTTGTCTTGCTTGTTTTGGAGTGTTTTCATCTGTTGGTAATGATGAAATTTCTTGTCGCCTTTTAGGTATATTTTCATCATTTGATGTCCATTCTCCCATTGAAATGTTTTCATACAAAAATAAATTTTTACTAACTCTTAGCCTTCCTTTCTTGCTGATGAAGGGAGTTCTCTCAAATTTCAACAGTGCCTGACATCACATATTTTGGCTTCACCCTTGAAAGTTCTGCTATTCATTTTTGCACCATTTTGTAATATATGCAGCAGTTGATAACCACTATTGACATTTTTTTGTCCATTTTGCACATGCTAAATAATTATCGTACAAAATAATGAATCCCATCTGTAAATAGCACAAAATGCTCTACAAAATTCATACAATATTTTTAGGATGTTGTATGGCAATCAGCATATCATAGGGACATCATGGAAATATCGTAAAATATCTTCTGCTAATAGGGATATGTTTCCTTGTTTCTTTAATTATTTTAGGGTAATCAACCACAGAGAATTCATTTTCAAATTCATCTTCATATTCTTCATTTATTCTAATTTAAAAATTTGATTCTTTTTTTGAGTAACTATCATCTGAATGATTATCTCAAACAAGTAAAAAAATATTTTTTTTTTCTAAAAGTTCAAAAGTCTCCTTTTATAAGTTAATGTTAATAGAAAAATATAAATTATTAGTTTATGTACTTTCAAATGCTGTATAGGGGATGACTGATTGAAATGAACTGACTAAAAGACAGCAATAAAACTAATTTTATTATTAAAATTAAAAATAAATATTTTTAAAATTATATTTCATTAATGTATTAAGCATATGAATTATTCATTAGAAAATAGATGAACAATAAATTCTAGGACAGGAAGTGATAATTTGAAAATAAGCGTTCAAAAGATAATCCTCACGCAGAAACACAAGCAGTCAAGAAATGGCCGCCAAAGTGCCTGAGGTGCACATATGTGTACCTTCATTCAATTTATATTTTTACAGATTCTATTATAGATAACTTACTATAATTTAACTATGACTTCAATCAAACATTAAAGACTTTATAAAAAAATACGCAAGACTTTATTTTGATAATAAAGTATGAAAAAAGGTCTTTACTTTTGCTCTGCTTTGTGTTCGTCGCCATAGTCGTGTATCATTAATTCACAGTGTTATATAAGAAAAAAATACCGTACTGTGCTGCCATCTAGTGATGAAAATTGAAAGCTACATTCATAGATGTTGCAATGCATGCCTTTTTTTCGTTATAATTTTACTTTGGAGGCAAGAAAAATGAAAAAAATTTCAGGTACACATATGTGTACCTCAGGACTGAAGAGGTTAATGTTTCTTAGTTTTACTATGGAAGTGTAATATAGTGTTTTATTTATTGGTTTTAGATATTTTTTTTACTGTATATTATTCTTGGTTACTGCATTTGCTTTTATGCTATTATCCGTTCTACTTATTTGCCCTAACAGATTTTAAGCATTTTATGTATGAAGTAATTTATGTTTCCACTTGTGGTTTTATATATAAAGTGAGACTCTTTGCATTGTATTTAAAAACTCCCCACACTAGGTGGATTGAGCATTTGTGATCAGTTCTTCTCCCCACTTGTGTGGGTGAGCAACTGTGCTTTACTACACAATCTATTTTAATTCACCGCCCCTGTTCAGGGCATAATTTGTAAATGTAAATTTAACTTGTTGTCTCCCCATCGACCATTGTAGGCCTTACACCCGTCTGAGTAGGCTGGTCGGTGTGGGTATAAAAAATGACAAAATCTCCCTACATTTAGCGATCGTATAAAAGATGACAATATAAAAAAATATGCCTGAAACACTTTCGGATTAAAACTAGTTGCATTCTTCACAACCTTTTGTATTTTCGTAAGGAATAAATTGCTCACACAGAGATGTTTTCAATGAACTCATGTTTTAGCTTGTTCACAAAGGTATGTCTGATGCGCTCATTCGAAATGTCTTCCACAAGGGAACATATTATAATCCAAATTCGCTGTGGGAAAAATAATTGCAGATAAGGAATCGAAAATTGTGTATACATTCATCATTGTGTATAAGAATTGAACAGGAATTGAATCGGTGTCATATTTTATAGATATTGTAAAATACTGTTTTGTTCAGAATCCTGAAAACGTATCCTGTTCTACTACACGTAGCAACATAAGTAAACTTATTGTGTAGAATTTAAAAGTTCCGTCTCGGGTAAAAATTTTAGCAACAATTGTTTAGATGAAGATCAGGTAATTTCTTGGACACTAACAGCATATATTCTATTCAAGATACTATTTTAAAAAAGGAGGGGAAGCTACACCTTGCAGTGCCATGCGGAGGGAGCGCCAAAACTTCAGGAATATTTCGGTACTACCTACTTCCTAACGAAAAAGACAGTGGGAGCGCGAGCCAAACACATGATAACCGAGCAGTTAGATTCATGATCTGTCGGAAGAGATCTCGACCAGAGGGAACGGGGAGAGGGCCTAGAAATAAGGCTGAGCCAACTCTCAACCCAGATCTGAGATCGCGAAATCAAACGACCATGGGAAAGGGGCTTGAAAGTTTCGCTCTCCCATTGCGGATGGCATAATCGCAAGAGTTAAATAGTAGCACAAATTTCGGATGTATGCAGACTGGCAACTAAAATTATAGCGTATGCAATATTCTAAAACGTCTCTAATTCACTTTTGTAAAGAATACTGCACTCTCGGAAGGAGAGAAATTTAGTTAGTATTTTCATGTTCTAATGTCGTCTCTTCGTGTTGCTTAAAAACCTGAAGGATTGAAATTCTTTCGTTATACAATTGAAGGAGGAATTGGGGAGATACTTCTCACATCAAGATTTTGCTTTCTCCTCGGTGCCTTGAGTCAACAGACAGTTTAAAGGCGGGAAATGCACGACAATTTGTTTCGCTATTTCGAAAGAACTTTCGCCGTTTAGCGAAAAATACTACCTACGCCTTCGTTCACTGTCAGTAACAGCTGAATCTCTGGCAATAAAAGAAATTTTACGTTACTATAAAAGAGCTTTAAAAGCTTTAACAGTTGTAAAAACACGTGAATAAAGGATTTGATGAAACAATAAATTAGTTTCATTTTTATTTTATAACAATAAAAGCATTGTTGGAATTTGAGTTTAACATGAATTTTGAAAGTTAATTACAGTTAGAGAAAACATTGCACAACAATTAAATTCATGTCTTTAAAAAGATAATTTTTTGCTCCTTAAGGTGATGTAAAAATAATTTTTGTGCCATAATTATTTCAGATATTATTGGTGAAATTTTTTTTAAAAAAATAGCTTATTTTTCGTCATTTAATTAAATAAATAAAACTCTAGTTCGAATTTTAAAATAATTTTTAGGGCTTTAGCTCCCTCTTGTGCTAATTCATCACTGTGCCAAATTTGGTCGTCGTAAGTCCAACGGTGTGAACGTGCATAAAGAACCATAAAACGAACAAACACACACACACATACTTTCCTCTTTTATATGTATACATTTTTAAAACTTAAGTTATGAGCTTCCAAAACATTTCGAATCTAAGCATATTATTCATTTCCGGAATCGGTTAGTTATACCCTATTCTATGAGGATATAATTGAAACACTGACATTTTGATAGTACGAAAAATCTCAGTTCCCTTAAAATAAAGATTAATATCACTTTAGGACGTATAAAAATTAAGAATATTCACATGCCTAATTCATTTATTTTCCTCCTGTTAATCTCTGTTCACGCCCCGCTGCTTGTGTCTTGGTGTCAGCGTCAGATGGCGCCACTTTTCTTTATTATATATATAGTGACCTTGATTTTAATAAAGTAGTACAGTCCATGAGGCTTGTGTGTGATGCGTCCTTTCTGAGCTATGTCTTGTGTGGTGCTAACCATTTTTGGTCTGTCGAGCGAAGGCAGTGGTCTGTGACCTTTGGAAATTGGCGCTTGTGATCGTGTTTGTGTTGTGATGTGGCGATTTATAAAACGTGATTTGTGTTGATTAGGCGAATTCGGCATTTGGACGGTGCTGTTTTGGTGAGTGAAATAATTGTTTTAATTGTAGATTGAGATGAGAAATGGACTAATTGGTGTTGAGATTTTATTGCTGTTGGTTTTAATGTTAATTGCTTTATTCATGAGTTACTTTTAGTTGTGTGGTTTGAGTTGTTTTAGAATTGGGTTCGTATTTTTAATGTAAATTTATGTCAAATAGTAATGATAGTCTAGTGAATAGTATTGTCTTGTTTTTAGAGTGCATTGCGTGTATTTTAGTTCTTGTGAATAACATAGGATAGCATAGGCTTAATAATGTCTGTTAAATTGAATCTTAGAAAGGGTGAGCTAATCGCGATTGCGGAAGAAATGGGTTTGACGGTTCCAGACAAGGCGAAAGTGGTGGATTTGAAGGCTTTGATCGAATCTAGTGATGTGTATAGGGACGATATTGAGTTGGTGCGTAATCTTATTGGTAATATTTTAGAAGAAAAGAGGGAAAAATTGGTAAGGGATAAACAAAGAGAAGAATCGGAAAGGGACAAGCGAGAGTGTGAGTTAGAATTGGAGAAAATAAGGTTAGCCAAATTTGAGAAACAGCTAGAAATTGCGAAGGCTACAAGGGCTAACACATCACAGGCTACCGAAATCGTAGAACCAGGTTCCTTAATGATAATTTCGAAAGTTTAATTAAAAGTGTTAAAACCCTAACAATCCCGGTGCCTGTTAGGTCAGAGTCGTTTAATCTGTTTTTTCATTCTTTGGAAAAAGCATTCCAGAACAAATCTGTGCCCAATGAATTAAAAGCCGAGATTCTCTTAAATATTTTGGGAGAAAAAGTAAATAATTTACTAGCGTATGTTAGTCAGGAGGACTTGTGTGATTATGAAAAGATAAAGCAGTTAGTGTTAAAGGAATTTGAACCCACCCCCCAAGAATGCCTGAATAATTTTAAAAAGGCTCAGAGGTTGCCATCGGAGACTTACGTTCAGTTCGCTTCTCGTTTATGTGCATCCTTTGACTATTATTGTCAGTTACGCAAGGTGACTGATTTTAGATCTCTGTGTGATCTTGCAGTTTCTGATCGAATTTTCGAAACGCTTGATCGAGAATTGACGACTCATATTGCGGTCAAACAGGGTGAATCTTTTTTTAAACCTCAACCGCTCGGTCGGGAGTGTGATGTTTACTTGTCATCGAGAGGTAGGAGTACAAAAGAACTAATCAATAGGAATGCCGTGAGTGAAGTAAAGCGAGTGGTAGGAAATAAATGACCGACTTCTAATTGGCGAGCGGATAAAAATATATCCAAAATCTTCGTGTCTGAAACTAAAAATTTAAATTGTGTTCTTTGTAAAATAGTATCTCACTCTCTTTCTGCGTGTTCCCAATTTAGACGGCTATCAGTATGGGATAGAGCGGAGGTGGTAAAACGAAATAATCTTTGTTTTCATTGTTTCCCCCCCTCCATAAATTGAACGAGTGTCGTTCGGTAAAGAACTGTTTTTGCCTTAAACCTCATCATAAAATGATTCATTTCCCGCCTGAGAATTCCGGCAATCCCGCTTCTCATTTGAAAATAGATGCACCTGCTTTCGTTCCAAAGCAGAGCGAGGAAACTGCGGAAGCAAATTCACAATCCCAATTTGTGGCGATTGGACTTGAGAAGGGCAAACCTAAAAACGTGCTTTTGAGTACTATTCGCGCGCTTGTTAAAAATAAGTTCTCGCAATGGGTTGAGGTTAGATGTCTGCTGGATGTCGGATCTCAGTCTTGCTTGTGTACTAGGGCGTGTGCGGAAAGATTGCAATTGAAGATGGAAAAGGTAAATACTGTTGTTTCGTGTGTTAATGATGCAAGTATGATTGTTAAGAACTGTGTTAAGACCTCTGTGGCAAATAGGGATAAAAGTTTCAAGAGAGAATTATTGATGTTAGTGGTTAACAAAATTACCGATTTCATTCCAAATAAAGTAATTAATGTGGATGTTGATGTTTCGGAGTTCGTATCATTGGCTGATCATAGTTTTAATGTTCCTGATAAAATTGACATGTTATTAGCTGCCGAGATTTTTTATGAATTGTTGAGGCCGGGACAGATCTATGCTCAAAACTCGCAATTATTGTTGCAGAATACTGTGTTTGGTTATGTTGTTAGTGGGAGTGTCGATCTGGTGGCGGAAGATCACGTTCATTGTGGGTTGATTCTTGACGATGATTTAAATAAAACCTTGAAACAATTTTGGGAAATTGAGAGTGTTGATGTAGAATGTACGGGAAATACGGAGGCATCTTTGTGTGAGGATCATTTTCTGCGTACCCATAAGAGAAATAAGGATGGTAGATATGTAGTATCAATGGCCTTGAGTAGGGATCCGTCGTGTTTAGGAAATTCTAAAGACATGGCTGTTAGGCAACTTAATTCGTTGTGGAAGCGTTTGTCTAGGGATTCGGAGTACTTGTCGTTGTATACGGACTTTTTGAGAGAGTATGAGGATTTGGGTCATTTGGAGAGGGTTGTTGAGTCGAGTGAAGCGCCTACAAAATACTATATACCCCATCATGGTGTTTTACGCCCTGATAAATTGACAACTAAGTTGAGAGTTGTCTTTAATGCCTCATCCCCCACTACAACGGGCATAAGTCTAAACGACATATTAATGAAAGGAGACGTCATAGAGGACGTCTTTCAGACAATTTCCCGCTTTAGGAGACATAAGTTTGCCTTCACTACCGATATACAAAAAATGTATAGGCAGGTGGAATGGCCCATCATTTCTTGAACGAGGTGAATTGTCAAGTGGACCAGGACCACCCCTGATGAATGAATCCGAGTACTCTTGTGAGTTCAAGACTGTAGTTCCTGAGATGCCTATATCCAGTGTTTGTGTTTCAACAAATTCTGATTTGTCCTTTTTATCTGATTTATTGTGTATGAGTAATAGTTATATAAAAATTCTTCGTATATTTAGTTATGTATTAAGATTTGTAAATGTAAAAAAATCTAATGTGATAGTGTCTGGGCCTCTTTGTGCCTCAGAGTTGAACCAGGCTGAAAATAGGTTGGTCGGGATGGTCCAAAGGGAGGTTTTTTCAGCTGAGATTCGGATTCTCCAGTACCAGAAGGGTGTCTTACTAAACAGTAAGCTAAAGAATTTAAATCCCTTTCTTGATAGTGATAGAGTATTGAGAGTGGGTGGACGCTTGGGTAATTCAGATTTACCTTATGTTTCTAAATACCCGGCAATTTTGCCTAATAAACATAAATTGACAAATCAAATAATTGCATATTTTCATTTAAAAAATCTTCATATCGGTGCTTCCTCCCTTCTTCACTGTGTAAGAGAAAGGTTTTGGCCACTAAATGGTCGTTCTTTGTGCAGAAAAATTGTACATGAATGTATTGCTTGTTTTAAGGCCAAGCCAGTGGTTACGTCTCAACTAATGGGTAATCTGCCCCGGGATAGAGTAGTTCCTGACTATCCTTTTAATTGCTCTGGTGTAGATTTTTGTGGCCGATTTATGATCAGATATCGTAATCAAAGAAAAGGAGTCCTTCATAAAATGTATATTTGTGTGTTTTGTATCTAAAGCAGTTCATATAGAAATTGTATCGGACCTCACATCTGAGGCTTTTATTGCTACCCTTAAGAGCTTTTTTGGTCGCAGAGGTAAATGTGCAAAATTGTACTCCGACAACGGAAAAACCTTTGTTGGTGCAAATCTGGAAATAAAGGGAATTTTGAAACTAATTAAAGAACCAGATGAGAAGCTTTCGGGTTTCTTGCCAGCTGAGGGAATTGAGTGGAAGTTCATTCCGCCGAGAGCGCCTTCCTTTGGTGGCTTGTGGGAAGCTGCAGTAAAATCTGCCAAATACCATCTTAAGAGAATCATGGGAAGTTCAAATCTAACATATGAGGATTTTTTGACTGTGTGCATCCAAATCGAGGGAATTTTAAATTCCAGACCCCTGTGCCCCTTATCGAGCAGTGCGGATGATTTAAATGCGTTAACACCCGCTCATTTTTTAATAGGCAGGTCAATGAACTCTATAATTGAACCTAATTTAACTGATTTGAGTGAGAGTGTCCTTAAGAGATGGCAACGGGTGACCAGGTTGGTGTAGCTTATTTGGAATAAGTGGCATCGAAGTTATCTAAGTGAATTGCAACAACGTAACAAGTGGCAATTCCAAAAGAAAAATGTAAAGGTGGGTGATCTGGTTGTCCTGATCGAAGACAATATGCCTACCTTTAAATGGTCTTTGGGCAGAGTTACAAAAATATATAGTGGAAATGATACTCTAATTAGGGTCGTGAAGGTTAAAACCCAATATGGTGAGTATAAACGAGCCATTTCGCGAGTGTGCCTATTGCCTATGCCAGTTTGAATTTCATTCATATTTATTAATATTTTATTGAGTGTATATATTGTGAGTTTTAATTGTATAGTGCTTTGTGGTTGTGAATTTGAATACTGGAGTGTCTTTGCATTTTCTTTGTGTGCGACAACTTAAAATTTATTTAAATGTAATGCCTTTTAATGTTGAATGTGTGTGACATGTCAACGGGGGAGAGAATGTTCACGCCCCGCTGCTTGTGTCTTGGTGTCAGCGTCAGATGGCGCCACTGTTCTTTATTTTATATATATATATATATATATA